>JAZHYW010047120.1:0-27727 GCA_037355805.1 Ixodes ricinus
GGCCATTAGATGGCCTTGCTCCTGAGCGCTGACCCATTTGCAACGTACATTTTTCACCATTGTATTTGCTTCTCCCATCAAGAACAAGTAGAAATGACCACCAACATCGCCTACAGGGCTTAGAGTCCACACATGGCCAAAGTTTTTAAACATTTCGTGAAATAAATTTTTCAAGGAAATATCAAAATTGTAACTGATGTGCGTTCTTGATACCCATGGCACTTACAGTCATCGGGAAATACGATCTTTTGTCAAGAAAAGCAGAAATCGATAATTTTGTGAATTTAACCTATGAGATTTATTGCAAATAAATGTAGCGCCGTAGAATAAGAACTATACGCATCCAAAAGTTTACTTACATAACTGATTATCGCTATTTCATGTCTGCCATCTAAAATATTCCAGGGGAACATTGCGATGCTTGTAGTTGTTCAGTTGAAATCACCATTTCAGTGCATGCGCCGAGGCGTTGATGTCTAACAAAGTTGGGAATGAACAAGAGATAATGCATGTACGCGTGGCGGGGTCAACAGTAAGATGATCGCTGGGACACAACGAGCATGATGTACCAAGAAATATCCTACCGCGTTCCACGCGGCTTCATGTGCCTCTAGAACACCGCATTCACACTGGCGGTTGAACCGCGTTTGCAAAGCGGTTGCGAACACGGTTGTTTAAAGATCCAATGCAATTTCACACGCGTTTGATTATGAAAACGAGCAGATCCACTTTTAAGTTGCGTTTCGAACGCCAGTGTGAATGCACCTGAACAGCGGGCGGTTCGAAAACAGCGGTTCCCAAACTGTGGTCCGCAGATTCCCAAACTGTGGTCCGCGGATCCCCAAGGGCCGCCAGAGAGCGTTCAGCGGGGTCCGCGCATATTCGAGGATTTCGATATGGCCAACTGAACTTGTCTTTTCACGGAAAAAGCAGTCAGAATCTTTAATGTGCATGACAAGATCGATGCAAGTATCAAGAACCTCGATGTTTGGAGCAGCCGGATGAAAGACAAGGTTGTAGACTCCTTTCCGCAGCTGAATAGTTAGGACGAGTCTACCGAAGTGGAGCTGTCAAGAAAGTTGAGGAACGCGATTGAAGAGCAATTGCAGTTCATAAGAGCACGAATGAGATAATACTTTCGCCGTCTTCGTACCGACACAGGCTGTATAATGAATTAATTCTAAAGAAAAAGCCGCCCGAAGACGACGCGCTGCTTGAGTGTTCCTGCAACACATCTTTCCAACAAGTGTTCTCCGCAACGCCCCCTTACCAATTTGTGAGGGCGAGTTCTTTCGTAATACCCTCACATGTGCGAGAAGCCACTAAGACTCTTGCTGCCATTATGAGTGACCTTCCTGTGTGATGCGACGTTTTCTGCATTGGTTCACATCAAACCAAACTCACAAAACAGGGTTATGTTGAGTAAGACATACGACTTTGATTTTCATCCAGCGAGCTTGACGTTAGCAGCCTTGCTTACACCATACAAATCTACTTTTCACACTGGTCCTGTACTGCGAGTGCCAGTTCATATGGAGAACCTATTAGGCTATATCGCAATCCGGGCAGCTGCAAATATAGTCTCCTTTTCTGGCCCTTGCTTAGCTTGCCTTTTTATGTGTGCTTTTCGTTATTAATATTGTACTTAGTGGAGGTCTCTAAATGTCCTCTGAGTCGGTTAGGGGGTCTGCAACGACCAAACGATTGGGAACCGCTGCTCTAGAACACCTCTGATGGGATACATTTTGTTTTTGGAGCTTTTGTAAGACAGACAATAATGCCGAACGACAAGATGGTGTGGTGCAGTGTGAAAACAATATTGAAGTGGCGCAGTGGTTATCACACCTTCCCAGTTAAGGTCGGTTCTCACATGCAGCGAAGCGCTAATGTAGCGCTCCTCACGTGCCGTCAGCTACTTATCGTCTGCCATGAGAAACAGTTCTGACGATGAAGCGGTGAGCGCTCCCGTCAGCGCTACGCGCTAAGCGCGTGCTGACGGGAGCGTTCACTCAGCTTCGTGTAGTCTTCAAGCCGTCAAACAGCGTGCGTTGCTCATGGCAGACGATAAGTAGCTGACGGCACGTGAGGAGCAAGTGCTACATTAGCGCTTCGCTGCATGTGAGAACCGACCTTTATAAGGAAACCCGGAGCTCGAATCCTGGCTACCACAATGTCGTGTTACGATTACTTTGTAATCTTTATTCTCGTTTGATTAGTATGGTTCAGCCATACGTCCCCACAGAAGATGCCTTGTGTGTCAGAGGCTGCCTTCTGGTAAGCTGCTTCAAAGTAGCAGTGGCTAAACACCCTCGATTGAACAAGTTATAGATTTTAAAATATTAATTTCTAAGCAACTTTAGATTGCTATAGAAGCACACGTTCAGTGGTGTCCCATTTTGGAGAGGCAGAAAAAGGTTTTCTTCTTCGATAATTTTTTTTCGGGACTAGGGCGGTGGAGTTTCTTGAAGTCCATTATACCATGATGTGCTAAAAGAAATTCCGCCGCCAGATGATAACAATATTAGAACACTGGAGTTCCTGTCATCTCTATGATCAGAATATAGTTTGAAATATCAGGAACTCGAGAGTTTTGTACAACGGCGTGCGTGGCACAAGCACGATCGTATAGCTTAGAAGATACCTTCCTGACGTAAGTTCTTACGCGCAAACAAAGACTCAAGAAAAACAACAACATAAAAATGTGGTTTGATCAAATGTCTAGAAAGTGCTATGGTTCAATGAGATTCGGGGAGAAGGAAAACAATTGAAATCTCTAGTTAACAAATAAAGGTTTACATTGAAATTTGTTAACTGTTTAAAGCGAATTATAAATTACATGCTGTATGCATTTTTGTACTGCATGTTCGTATCGCTATGCTAATACATTTTCTACATGATTATAAACACAATGGACCTTTTCCACATATCGACGGCACCAGGCGGTGGCTGCACGAACTGAAAATCGAGGAAGTGACCCACCTGCGTTACCAATCGATAATGGGAGCTACGCTACCAGTTTTTCGCTCTCTGAGCTGCGGCGCGTGCCCAGCGCGACTTTAAAGAGGGGCATCCGTGGCGTCTACCTAAACATCGTATTTTTTTTTCCATCCACTTTCTTTTTTTGTGTAAAACAATTATATATATGCTGCAATTACGTGTTCTACTCGCTGATCCACAGCCTCCTTCCGAATTTCCTCGATTTTTCGTGCCGACTTCCGCCGCTTGGCATCGGGCGCTCGCGCGTGCGCAGAACGCTTCTCGGAAAAGGTCCATTCCTTGCACTTTCGGTTTCGGTAGCACTTCTGCACGCGACACATTCGATACGTCAAACAAACAAAACATGGCGGTTCTGTTCATACTAAGAATTCAAATGAGAAAGAAAAAAATAGTTCTTCATTCATAACAAAGGCTGTTTATCTAAGACAGAGCGCGAAATACATGGCCGCGGTGACCCTGAGCAGAATGACAGCGCGAAACTCGGAGGAGCTGAGCAACGTCACGCAGGTGCCGAGATGTGAGTGTGCTCAACTGTTAAATATAACACGGGAGCGGTGGCCGAAACTGATACCAGAGCTGTCTAGCGATTAAATCAATGATGCGGCACAGAATGAGGCGGCTCTTCTTGCGATTGTCGCCACTCCCCGATACAATTATCGCATGACCTCCCTCGTTTCTTTCTTTATCACCCACGCTTTAAATTTTTACTTGTTTGTTTTTGCCACTCCACTCTGTTTAGTCGTTTAGTCACACCTACGCATTTACCATGCGGGGCTACCATATCTTGGTGATCTTGCAGTTTCTCTGATAAAGACCACCTTCCTTAAACAACAAAAACAAAAAAAAACACTTTTTTGTATTGTCGGGTCACGCTTTGGTGATTGTTTCGGAGCAGGAGTGTAACTCCAGAAAACAACAGCAGCGTAAGCTGCCAGAGTGAGCCTGCAGATGACGCATGCAGTCTCTCCGGCCACCGCTCCCGCGTTATATTTAACAGTTCAGTACACTGTACAGACGTGAAGGGGAACGCCGGTGTCGTGCGGAAACATTTATGCTGTACCATCACCACACTGGCGGTTTGAACTACTGCCTTGTTCAAGCTGGCGCCCGTGGGAACGCAGCCTTAAGTTGTTCACGAGTAATCATGTGCGAATTCAGTCCTGGGGCTCTAAACTCGCCTTGAAAACAAAATTGGGGCCGAAGTTCGCGGAGCGCTCCGATTGGTCTAACCCGACGATGACGCCGAGTTTTTTTGCCGACGTCCAATCGGCGTGCTCCGTGAATTTTCGGCTCCAACTTTGTTTTCGACGAGTCTAGAGACCCAGCTCTACAATATATTATACGAGGGCTGTTTGAGTAAAAAGCTGAGTGAGGAAAACATTTTTTTCTAGGGCGGAAGCTTTATTTTTTTATTTCCGCAAAAAGCGGTCGGCGCTGTCCCCGAAAGATGGTAATAAAACTACGTCATCGAGCACGCGCCTCCGAAATAAAAAATACAGAGAAAAGCACAGCCACGCAGATGCTTCGTCACGACAGCCGGCGGGGCGCTCAAGGTCAAAGCGGACGCGCCACAGAAATAAAACACAAAGAAAAGCACAGCAACGCAGATGCATCGTCACGGAAGCCGTCATGAGGCCGGCGAAGTTCGCCGCGTCTGCGCAGTGGGGGACCGTGATGTCACAGTCGGAGTGCCGTGTGCGAAAGGAAGACGTGGCGCGCTGCTTGTGAGAAGGCGTTGAGTGTAGGAATGCTTTCGCATTCCTACGCTTAAGCAGTCTTAAGTGTCTTCGTCGAGTTTTTTTAATGTGCGCAGAGTTTGGATACGTACTGTTGCTACTTCACGTAATTACCGTGCAGATTGTGGCCCCTATCTCGAAGTGGCACAAGTTTCTGAATGCCCACTCCAAAGAAAGTTGTCGCCTCGGTTCTCAGTCATTCTCTCACGCGTCAAGAAGACTATGAACCGCCAGGGATGTACTCGCATATTGTGTATACCGGAGACTGCATGACGTTTCGTAGGGGATGAACCGACGTCCTTGATGAAGAACGTCGGGGAAAAACGTCTATGGCGACTGGTGGTCTTGTTGACGCGTGATCGAATTACTGATAACCTAGTAGGTGACCTTCTTTAAGGAGGGCGTCCAAAGACTTGTGCCACGTCCTGATAACCGCCTAAACCAGGGCGGTAGTTACGTGAAAAGGTGTCTACGTTAAGTACATAAATTCTGTATATAATAAAAAGTTTTTCATTGCTGCTGTTTTTTTCACCTAATTTATCAAAGGCAAAAAATAGCCCTTTATGCATTGTTCAAATATCATGCTAGATATAGATTGTAGAAATAAATGTTTGTGGGCCTTAATTGCAGTATTCTGGTCCCCAACAATTTTCGAGTAATACAATTTTTCCCAAGGGCCGCTCAAACGGACGCATTCTACGGAGCAAATGAATGGCATCACCCGATGTGAGGTCAACGTTAAATCAAGGTTTTCAATTTGCATCTCGCCAGCTCGCACGCACTTCGATACCATTCAAATTTGATTTTCCTTTCCTCTTTCGTATTCCAAGTGCCTCTGAAGTTTACTTCACAGATGCTACTCATTAATTTCTAAAGGTTATCTCTCTATTCTTTTGTTTCACCGACAGGTTTAGTAAGATTTTTTTCCAGATCATTCCAATCTTGAGAAATCATGAGTACGTACTTGTAATGGTTTTTATTCTGCTGCTTGTAGAACAGGTTATTTCTTTCTGCAAAGCTACCACTCCTATAGGACTGAAAAGGTATAAATGCCGACATCGGCAGCGTTATACCGTTAGAGCCACATTTGAGATCTCTAGAAGAGGTGCATACCAAAGACCCGAACGTCTCAACCATGAGGACTGCGGTAAGCTTTTTGAATATACCAGCTGAATTGAGACCTCTTTCCTTTTTCCTCTCGTTTTTCTGTCGTCACCGCAGTCTCTAGTAATTCTACAATAGTGAATCACTGTTTGTATGAAAATGAAAAAGTTAGCTTTAATTCTTATTTGATAAATGTACTATGGCTTTTTTCTCTCTAATCGTAATGTCTTGTTCTATTCCTGGCTTTTTTTAAACCATTTTAAGTCTAATTTGCTTACCCCTAACAGAGAAAGATTTTCTGAGCGCTCCAACATAGCTGTGTGTTTTCAGAGGTGTCACTTTATTCTTGATATGGTCAAATGCGATGGGAATAGTATGTACAACCGGAACTGAGGCCTGTTAACTTCTGTTAGCCTGCAGTTTCACGTAAGTGGCAATGCACAACCAATTTTGCTTGTGGCAGTTTAAAGACTCCTGTCTATGTCGGGCTAAGTGATTGTGCATGCTTTAAAGCTGCCATTAAAACTACAGACCCTCGCAACAGCAACAAAAATGTTTGGGAGAAAAAAAAGTTAGGGTGCAGGCAAGATGGTGTATGTTTATCATAATTTAAATTAAGCTGAAAATAGGATGAAAAGGACGAAACACTTCGCAAACGGGAGACAAAGAAAAGCAAGACAAACAGCAGAACAACGAAACATAAAAGGCTTACCCTACCCAACAGATACTTTATTCAGGGTGAAGGAAACGCTTTATTTTCTTTGCCCTGACTCCACTGTAGCACTTAAAGCCATGGTTTCGAAGTCTTGTTTTGACAGCCTTTTGGATGCGCTGCTTTTTTAGGAGACGACTTACAGCAATTTTCAGTACAAACATTTCAAGATGTATTGTGTCTCCCACGCTGTTTAGTAGAGTAAAACGCGTGCATGTGAAGAAACGCGTTTGTTGCGCAGACAAAAGCAAACAAAAGCACGAACGACAGGTGTTACACAGTCCCACTCAGCTTCCTTTTATTTCAATTTTCTAAGTGTGTAGCAACATTTGCACTATTGGGGTGAAGATTGCATACCGCGAATGAAAAGATTGTCACACAAACGTGCTCTACATCAACGCGCAGAAAATAAAGCACTCGAAAGTAGTAGTGACGGGTGTATCGACCAAAAAGTGATCATTCCTGTAATTGTAAGAAACTTAAAATAAATTACGAAGCTTTTTCATCCTACAAGTGGGTACATAGCGTCATGATTCCTACCAATAATATATCCTGTTCGTTAACCAACGGTTGTCGCCTAACTGATCGCAATACTTTCTTAATTGCAGCTATCCCTGATCGTCTTCTGCCTCGTCATCACTGCCACACTGGCCATCCACTTGCTTAAAAGCATTGGTCGTGGCTTCGGCGGCGGCATTGGGCGTGGATTTGGCGGCGGCTACGGCGGAGGATACCCCGGAGGGTACGGCGGAGGATATGGCGGCTCCTACGGAGGGTTCTACCCCGGCTTCGGCAGCTACGGCGGCTTCTATGGATGAAGGATCACGATGTGCCTATGTTTTATCCTGTTGTAAAAAGACTCACTGCTCCTCTGCAAATAAACCGCAACGAAGTTAACGTAAGTTAGATGTAAATGTGACTTCCTTTCGTATGATATTTGTGCGATAAAAAAGAAAGTAGGAACGCAAGACTACGTTTATGCAGCGATAGCTTTGTGGGAAAATTGAAGTGAAATTGCATGGTCATCCTTCACGAGAACTTCCAGTGTCGTCACCAATTAGGTTATCGCTTCCAGCCACTGCAGCCGCCGCTATAGGTTTATAATGAAACAAATATTTCGGACCGCCGAGCCAGATTTTAACCAGAGGCCTAAGGCTATGAACGTCAGTACTCGTTTTCTTTACAGTCTACCAACTCGGCTATCGAAGTCTTCAAAGGCAAGACGAGTTGTTGCATTCTTTTTAATATATTTTAGTTATAAAAATCAACGCAACCGATTAATCGATTAATTAATCGATTAAAGGGTGGCGATTAATCGGGTTAATATTTTTAATCGACGCCCAGCCCTAGTAGTTATCCTAAGTGCTCGTGGTTCACCGGATGTCGATGTATCAAGCCACATAAAGTAAAGCTGATTTTATTGGGGAAATTGCAAATAAAAATATACTAATGGGTCGTAAACACAATAGAAGTAAGAAGATATAAAAAAATTCAAAACACGTTTGAGTTTTGATTAGCATACGTTTCTGCGGATATAAGAAGGATATTTTATGTGTGTCATTTATCAAGTCAATAAAAACAGGCAATGTCCTGTCTTCGTACACTCTAAAAATTCCTGCTCGTCTACTTGCCCGCAAAACACTCCAAGTGCCAATCTTTGTGATCTACGAAATCATCTCAGCGAATGATGAGTCAGAACACCTGTTTAGACCTCAAAATTAAGTCTGCGCTGTGGCACTACGCAATGCAAACATGACGCTTTGCATTGCGTAATGCCACAGCGCAGACTTCATTTTTAGTTCTAAACGGATGTTCCACTTTATCATACGCTGAGCTGATTTTGTAGATCGCAGAGATTGGCTCTTTGAGTGTATTGCAGGCAAATAGAGAAGCAGGCATTTTTTAGAGTGTAGCCGTTATCAGTGGAAAATGTTTTATTCCCTACTGATGAATAAATGTACACCAATACAACCGATGCCCCCTAATACCACAGGAGAGACCCAAAAAGAAGAAAATTATGAAAATTATGTAGGGTAGAATGGGGAGGAAAGGGACGGTGGGAGGTGTGGGACAGTAAACATATTTATTCAATCAATCTTCCCAAAGAGTTGATAAACTGCGAGATTGATGACGCCGTGGTAGCGGTACTTTCGACAGTAATGCCGTACCTGTTTGGCGCAAGGTGCACGATTGGAGTCAGTACTTGCCACTTTGACACTCAAAATTTAGTAGCACACATTTGTTTTGCTCGAAGTTTTAACCAAAACGCCTGCGGCTATAGTAAGCTATTTTTGAGAAGATGTGTTATTAAGTTGCTTGTGACCACCGATATTTTAAGCTTAACATATCAACTATAGCGACAATTGGCAACTTACCGTGCGCAAAGAAGTTTGGGAGGAATGGGACCGTGAGATGTTGGGAGGAATGGGAGAGCGTCTCAGTCTAAAGAGTGGTGCTCTGACCGGTATAAATCAACACTAAAGGTAACCTGTAATAATGATGAATCTTCTCATTTCAATTTGTTTTGTATTTAGGCCACACATTATTTATTTTTTTGTGCAAAATGTTTTCGCACTTTTAATCCCCGGTCCAAAACTACGGAAAATAGGAGGAACAAAGACGACTGCAATCGAGCTTCATGTCTGATGAAGACCCGATTCTCTATTATATTCACCAGTACATTTTTTAACGCAATCTTGCATGTGTCCCATTCCTCGCTGCGGGGAGGGTGGAATGGGACACATTTCTGTTCTTGAAGTTTCATTATTTTTCGATTTATAGAAGAGTTAGAACAAAACGCAGTTCAGTTGATGTGAAGGGTCTTTCACGCTACCTTTGGAACCATTCAACCGCTTTCTATATGCCGATTAAACAACACAAAATAATATATTGTGAAAACTGTCCCATTCCTCGCCACTCTCCCCTAGTTGTATGAGTGGAATTTACAGTTTTAAGTGGTACAATATAATTTGCACTATTTTATACATGTATTATACATATTAAACACATAACACATTTTCGGTTGCTGTGCGCCACTACCATTTAATCATACCATCGCAAATTGCAAATTGAATAAATAGAAGTAGAAGAAAACAATACCATTTTTATGCCATCTGACAAGCAGAGTGTGGTAAACAATCATGACCAAAAATCAAATTGACCAGTGCGTTTTTTATTCGGAAAAATTTGTTTAATACGTCATATGGTGTTCACATACGATATTACAAAATATGGGTTTAAAGGTCAAATGTTTTTTTTTTCAGTTGAATTACTATTTAATTTATATTGACATTTCATTCAAGGCTCGTTTTATTGTGCTCATCAATGACTCATGACTGTGCAGGCAAACTAGAGCTAATTGATTTAAAAAAAAGTCTTAATAATTTGCGCTTCCTTGAATGAGTTGGCCGACAACACAATGCCGAGATATTGCCGACGTGACTGAAATGACTATGTCACACTTTAGGCGTCATTGTGGGTAGGGTTTTGAGCACTGTAAATGCGATAATATTCGTTGGCATTTTTTGTTATGCTTTTACCGGCAGCATGTTGGTATGCAGCTAAAAAAAGTGTTTTTACAGACCTACGAGCTATACTCTAGCTCGTAGAGTCTGATATGTGCTTTGCCGCCTTTGGCAAGGCGGCAAAGCACATCACGGTCTATACAGGGGAGCCTTGCGTGATGCGTTGGTTATTAAATGTGATAACATTGTAGTTCAGTCCCAAGTTGCAGTACATAAAGACTTCGTACCAATCGCGAGCTAAAATATTTTTTGTGTAAGGCTCGTCAAAATATTAGCGTTGGATAAAATAAATTATCTGCGTTAAGTCCTTAGTTCGAACGTTTTTGTTCTCGTATCGCCCATTAAAAAGCACGGCGAAAGAGACCATGGTACGCACCTGATATCTCCACCCAGCCGTCTCCTTCCCTGCGATAAAGGCCGCCTGCTATTGTCAGTGTTACCATTACACCCAACGTTACTACAACAACTCAGAGAACAACTCAGTTGCGACACAATATTAATTGTGTCGCAAATCATTGTAAACTAAAGATTTTAGGAAACATCACGCGCCTGTTATTTTCCACTAATCTACATTTAGAGTTCCTATAAAAAAATATTTCTTCTTCTCGTTTGTTTTTACGCAAAAAACATGCTTTCTAAAAGCTCATGGTGACTACAGCAAAGAAAAAAGTTCGAGCCGCCATCTTGGCACCTTCAGCCTGGGAGTTTCGGTACTCTGGGAACATTCTGGAAACATTCAGTGATTCTAGCAGTAGTCATATACAAGCAACTTTCATGTTTCAACTTGTCGCTAAAGGGTGGCGCTGTTATCGTATTTAGTTTGGTCTCGGTGGAAGCCATCGGCCCATGTTTCAAGGGAGAGTTTCCCAACTGAGTGGTCTAGTAACGTTGATTACAACGAAGCCTCTTCATGGACGAAGGCGTAAACGAAACGCCTGAAATCAGCAATCACAGACGCCATCTTTCTAATGTCGTCTGCTAAAGTGAACGCGGCAACGCTAACTAAAGTCGTACGCGTTAATGTGGAGGTCGACGCTGAGATCGGGAAGCGGTCGCCTGGCAAACCCTTGGCGCTTCGACGGGGCTTGGTGAACGCTTGGGACCGAGATTATAATAAACTTTCTCCGAGTGAAGTGAGGAGCGAGGGACGAACTGTTTAGAAGCCTAGCTTGGAGCCGAAGATGGCGTTGCCGCCTTGGCATCAGCCGGAAATTGGAAGATGGGGCGACTATAGCTGGGTTCAGGCGCTGCAAACGTTACTAAAACACTCAGTTGGGAAACTCGCCGTCGAAACCTGGGCCGCTGGCGTCCACCGAGACCGAGCTAAAGGCGACAACAGCGCCACTCTTTATCATTTGTCTGTACTGTGGTCACCTTGAGCTTTTAGAAAGCATGTTTTTGCATAAAAACAAACGGAAAAAGACTCTTTTTGTATGAAATTGATTGGAGTTTAGTACAAAATGATAGGCGCGTGATGTTTTTAAAATCTTTAGTTTGCAAGGTTTTGCGGCACAATTAATACTGTTTTTATACAACCATGCCTCAGCGGTGCTTTCAGGTAGCGCGTCCCGACCTAGGTACATTTTAACTTCGGTAGTAAGACACGGCGCGCCTGCTGGGGAGACGGGGGTGGCGCCCCTGTAACCTCTTCCACTGTATCTGTTTCGGCGCCAAAATGGCCGTTGAAAGCCAAAATAAAAGTAATGTGCGCAGTGGCGTCACAAGGGGGGCGGGGGGGGCGGACCGCCCCGGGTGCAGGGCTCAGGGGGGTGTCGCGGCGGGCCACGAGACGGGGGGGGGGGGAGTCGCGGCGGGCGACGCGAGAGCTGGGGGGGGGGGAGTCACGGCGGGCCACGCGAGAGCGGGGGGGGGGAGTCGCGGCGGGCCACGCGACAGCGGGGGGGGGGGGTGTCGCGGCGGGCCACCGCCCCGGGTGCCGCTGACCCTCGTGACGCCACTGAATGTGCGGTTCCTCGAGTGGCCGCTGCGGGAGAAGTGGCGGCGTTGTGTTCGCCATTAGCTCGGTTCGCGAGGACAGATTGGGGCCACTTTTTCAGAGCAGTCTCTACGGTAGTTTCCCAACTGAGTGGTTTAGTAACGTTGGGCGCTGCTCTTGCGTTTGTGTCTAGTGAAACTCGGTGACCATAGCAGATGGACTTTATTGTGCGGATGAAAACGATGGCAGGGTGTAGGGCACGGAGCTGTATAAAGGCTTGATCGCGGATCGGGAACCCGTCGGTGGCACAACCGGCGGCCATTGTTTGACACCAGGCAATACATGCAAGTCTATGGGAGAAACACGCAAAAGTAGAAATACTAAAGCGTTTACGCCGTGCTCGAAGCCGAGTATTTTATGATATGTTGCGATCATTGTATCGGGTGCTGGGAGATCGAATGGGTATTTGTCAAGCTTTCGAACGCCCAAATAAAACCAAGCGTGCCAGAGCACCCACGTCTGAGCTGACAAGCTTCTTTCGTAGTGGAGCAAACAAAGGAACTTGCCGTCAATAAGACCGTCCATGGTAAAGCCCAGAAGTTTATGAATGCCGACAAAGTTTCATCTTGACAGCGGCTTTCCGTGAGTGAGGGAATTCCGCGTAGCAAAGCCTCCAAACTTGTCGTCTGCTAAGCCCATCTTTTCGAAACAGCCACCGACTCTGCGTTAACTCTAGGTAACTCTTGTCTCATTGAGATACACTACAGTTTTCGCCCAGCGGAGTCACTCCTGACTAAAAAAACAACAACATCTGTTTGGTAAGAACTGAGAGGGCTGTCAGTTTTAATGTTACTGCACACGCTATTTGACAGGCTTCCCGAAAAGGAGGCAAAGGGTTTCAGTTCCGACAACAGCTTATAAACGGGGGAAACGTCACTTTTTCCCGTTTTTTCCCATAGAGTCTTGTGCATTAGCTGGTGTGGAGTGATGGCTTCCGGTGGTGCCACTCGACCCCAGCAAGACAAGCTTCGGTCCGCGATCCAGCCTACTACAATAGAAATCAGTGGGCGAGATCAGGTGCGTACTTGAGTTTTTTCGCCGTGCATTTCCACTGGCGGAACGTGAAAAAAAAAAGTGTTTTAAACAAGGACCTATTTAAGATAGTTGGTTTTGTCCAGCGCCTAATATTTTGACGAACCTAACAAAAAAAAAGTTTTTTTGCGGTTATTCGCGGTTGGATTTCCCCCTGTAACATGAGGCTAACGCAATACCAACTAGAAGACAAAGGCCCGCGCATAAATATGGCGAGAATAAATACCCTGTCATTTTTCCTTTAAGGGAAGACGCGGGTCAAAGAGGAATTGTTTTTCGAAAAGAAAAAAAAGTGATTCCGTATTCTAGGGTGGTTTATTATTTTTTAAATCTTCGTACTTCATGTATAAAAAGAGAAATACTGAATATGACCGCAAAAAGTAGTCCAAATATGCCTTTGAATATCTGCCGGTGACTCGGGAAGGCATTCATCTGAGCCTTACTCGCGTGTGTGTGGTTCTTCAAATGATGACATTGCCTGCCATTACATTTATTTTGAGAAGTAGGCATAGCCGTCTCTCTATTTGTCGAAATTTTCTGTAAGTTCAATTTCTCACGAAAAACTAATAGAACTTTTTTTTTTTTCTAACCACGAAAGATCAGCGCTACATATCAATGTTAACATTCGAACGCGTGTTTTTATTTTTGTAATTGTGAAGCACCTTCGAAGTTTGCACACAAGAAGTTCTGCTCTCAACGTTGCTTTATTACGGCCAAATTTGGCATGTAGTATATGCTTTATGTCTAGGACATTTAGATTGCGACTATGAAGGTTTCATTAAAATGTTTGTTTTAATATTTATAAAAACTTAAATAAACTTTGGTTAGCACTTTAAAACTGGCGCTTTTGCGATTTGTAAATATTTTTACATGGAAAATGTTTCGCAGACATTATTTTTGTTGTTCAGTGTTCTTAGTCGCTTAAAAGGGGCGAATTAGCTTATATTACTAGGTTCTTTTAGGTGTGTCACCATGCCACGCGTGAGCAAGAACATATTTCTTTCCCATGTGCGTTGCATCAAGGACCGAAAAAAGTTATATCAAAACGAACACCATATTTATATATAAAAAAAAATCAGGCAATATAAACTAAAAAAATTATCTAGAATAATAAAAAAAAATGTTAACCTTGGTGCCTGTCCCCTTAAATATTGTTTTTTCAATAAAATAAAACACTTTGTATATTGTTAAAGTAAATGTTTCTGCGCAGTAATTAGAAGGTTCTTGTTTTAAAAAATGTACGAGTCGTGCTCTCTCAGAAAAACCACACAAACGGATGCAACTTACGGAGCAAACGTGAGGCCACCGGCCGATGCGAGGTCACACGTGACTTTAAGGTTCGCACGTTTCGTCTCGCTAACGGACGCACTTTAAAACCCTTAGTATTCCGCCTTCATTTCCCATACCGTATTCCACGTACCCCTGACGCACGAATGCAAATCATCGCCCTCCAGGAGTATCCAGTACAAATTCTTTCTTTTTTCCGGCAGGTTTGAAAAGGTTTCCTACATCAATTTGATCTTGAGCAATTGTGAATACCTAGCCGTAATGGTTTTAATCGAGGCTTGTAGAACAGGTTATTTCTTCTTCTAAAGCCACTGCCCCTATTAAACTGAAAAAGGTATAAAGGCTGACTTTGGTGGAGTTATCTTTGCAAGACAGCTTTGAGTACTCCAGGAAAGATATCTACCAAGGACCGAAAGTCTATTCAACCATGAGGACTACGGTAAGCTTTTTGATGATTGCTGGGAATAATTGTTCGTTTTCTTGATGAAGAAAAAATAGTCTTAATTTTTGTTTCATGAAGGTACAACGGCTAATTGCTGCCAAATAGAAATGTATTATCCTACCTGTGGCCTTTTTTTCTTTATTCGTGCTGTTGCAGGAACTCTAAAAAATTGCTCCGTCTTAACCTCCGGTTACACACCATAGCACTGATTACTTTTCCTAGGGCTACGACACAGTTGTCTATTCAAAGAAAGCAGTTCAATCCTTCGTACCTTTAACTGCGATGGGGATAGTAATTAAGTACAGAAGGGGCTTGAATCCACCATGTTGAATTAATCTGAGACTGGGGTAGAGTCATAGGATAGTTCAACATGGTTAATATTCACCAGCGCGACTGCACCTTTGCCATATTAGCTTGAATAAAGTTAACGTTTTGCAGTCGGAAGTTAGACGTAACTGCCAATACACAACGAAGTTTGCATGCAATAGTTCAAAAACTAGTATATGCCGTGCAAAACGAGTGTGCGTTTATTGAAAGCAGTGTTTAAAACTACATCACCTGCCACAGCTGCAGCGAAGTTTGGATATCGGAAAACAACTACGATGCACGCGAGACAGTGTACGTAGATAATAATGACTTGACTTTAAACTAGGGTAAAAAGAAGAACGTTTTTGAACTAAAAGATATAGAAAAAAGGTGAGACGAACAACTGAAGAATGAAAGCTTTTTTTTTTGTTTTAGTAGCCCGGTCTCAAATACACTTCCACATTTTCTTGAGTAACAGCCGCGCTGTTTATGAGCAAAGCCTGTGGGGTCTGGACTTTCCCGTGGACCACGGGTACAGCGAATCACCGTGATCGGCAGAAAAACTGCAGGGATTTATGGGCCAGAGATAACATCTTCACGCGAAATTGCGATCTGTTCAGATCGCATTATTACGAAGAACACTGTTATCCACTTCGTTATTAGCTGCGCTTTTTATGCCGAATGCGATGATTGGCTGTGTGCTCGGCAGGAAAGTAGACTCAAGGGCCTTGTTCATAAGGAAAGCGACTATTACTCGAGAAAATACGGTTTTTAACTAGCTTTGGAATAATTTTTCTTTACGCGCCTTTACAAAAAGCGCTTGAAGGTCGTTTTTAAACTAGATTTGGAAAAGCTTCTTGATGCCCCTTATATTAATGTCTCTACAAGCGGAAATTCACAGCACAGGCTTCTCAAGTTTTCTTCGTGCTTCTACCGTCCTGCGTTCAAGTTAGGATGTAAAAAAAAAGCTAACAATGTTGTTGAGTAGAACGAAACGCATGCGGATGAATAAACTCTTTATGACTCATAGGCAGAAAAGAGAATAACAACATTATAAGCGACAGGTGTGACACACTCTTTTTCAGTTTCCGTTCATTTTAACTCCCTAAGCGTGCAGCAACATTTGCAATCTTTGTTTGAGGATTGCAAGCCGCACATGTTTTGATGACCCGAGGTGAGGCGAACCTACTCTCCATCCATGACGTTATGGATATGGATATGGATATGGTGGCTTAACCCTTTGTATCGGGCGATCACAGTTTTAACAAAACTGAATCCAGCGAAAAAACACACACACACACAAAAACCTACTTGTCGCTACTTGTCGTATAATGTTGCCAAGCGTCTCTTGCTGAAGCATACACCACTAGCGCAGAAAGAAATAAAAAAAAGAAGATAAAACATACAGGTGTTGTCTTTGACCGCGAAGGAGCCCAAACAATGAAATAAAATAGCTAAACCCAGTAAAAAATTGAAACATTCGAAAAATATCTAAAGTCTCGAAGCGCTCGTCAGAATGCGCTAGAAGCCCCACGGCCATTGCATCAACGATGGCTGCGCTCGCGGCAGCTCTGGCGTCCACGACGTGCTGTTCCAGCACGATCGTTATATTGGATGCTACGATTCTGTGGGTATACCTCCTCCTGCGTTCCGAAACAGTAAGTGTGTCGCTAACGCTGGCCGGCGGCGATACACCGGACGCCGCCATCTTGTCATCGCGCACCCCAGCATGGCGGAAACGTTACGCGGCGCCAGCATCGCTCAAATTGCCAGCGCAGACGAGCCTTTTTTGCAAACATGTATAGCCCAGAAAGAGCATTAGTTTGTTTGTAGGACAGCTTAATAAAATGAAGAGGCTTTTCAAATCTACAGCACGTGGGCATTAAACGTCAGTAGGTACGTAACGTTGGTATGTATGAATAATCTATTGTTTGTTATTCAACGTTTGTCAGTCATTTCATTGTAATACTTTCTCGCTTGCAGCTATTCCTTGATCGTCTTCTGCCTCGTCATCGCTGCTGCCCTGGCTATCCACTTGGGTCATAAAGGCATTGGCCGTGGCTTCGGTAGCGGCTTTGGCCGTGGATATGGTGGTGGCTACGGCGGAGGATACCAGTACGGCAACTCCTACGGAGGATTCAACCGCGGCTTCGGCAGCTATGGCGGTGGCTTCAACGGATAAACGATGACTATGTGTCTACGTCCTATATTCTGTTGTAAAAATACTCACTGCTCCTCTACAAATAAATTATGAAAATGTACGAGTACGTATAATACAAATTATTTCTTGGCAGTTATCGTGTGATAGGTAAAGAGGTGAAAAAAAAGAAAAAGAAGAAGCCAAACTTGCCTTTTCAAGGCCTTCATCGGTCAACATATCAACATAATGCTATGCGGAGAGCAAGTCGTCTGCTTCTTTCACAGGGTTTGCGGTGACGTCAGTACGACGCCGAGTTCTGATTGGTCTACCCCCTATCTTGTTTCGAATCAGCCAATAAGAGCTTGGCGTTCTGACATCATTGCATCCCTTGATCAAGGAGCAGACGAACTTACGCTCCGCATAGTAACTGACAGAATAAGAACGGCAGGGAATGTCTTCGGAACGCCTGGCCTTTAACACGCGCTCCGTGCCTTCCACCGTGCTCACGAGACGCCGAAGCATCGTCGAAGGTGGGAAGCTCGCGCTGCAGACGACACCGTTGAAGCTCCTCTCTGCCGCTCTTACCTTGTCTGGGACTGTAAATGCATCCGCCCAATGAAACGTCGAATGAAATGTCTCCACATATTCCACGTGCAAACTCATTTTGAACCTTACAACTAAGAAGCACAATCGTGGAAGACGGAATGCAGAATGTAAAACTTGGTGCCGCGAAGCCCTCTCCCCAGCAAAACATACATAAAAAAATATTTCTTTAGATATTTGTGCAACGTTTTTAGCGCCTAATTTGTGCTTATTTTGGGCTTTTGCTTTTTGTTTGGTCGCCAAAAATAATCGCAGGTTGATGTGACTCTTTTAAGAGTTATTTTCTATTACATATTACTTTTTTTTTCAATGAACAAAGGGACATTCGTTATGAAGCCACCACAATTTCATCAAAATGACAGGTTTCACGGGAACGGACAATTTGGAAAACGAAACCTTCGAATAATTGAAACAACTTCGAATGTCCTTTCTTCGTGGGGTGGTTAATTATTTTCTCAATGCCATAAAACCGCTGGTTTATTATAGTGTGTTAGTTAACTGTCTATGTTAACTTATTTTATATGAGGCACAGTTCTCAAAATATGTAAACGACCAATAAGGTAATTATATTGCTAAACAAAGACTGCTCCCTTTGAACATCGTGCAAATCACAATCTAATTAAAACTTTGGTTCGGGCTAGTTGGTCCATGGTAGGTATAAGGTTTAAAATCGCAAGCAGACGGGGACGATAGGAAATAACCCAGCGCCTTGTCCCTGTCGTTTGTGTTATTTCCTATCGTCCCTGTCTGTCTGCGCTTTTAAACCTTATACAGTCATGTCTCGTTAATATGGACACCTCCGTTCCCCCAAAAAATCGTCCATAATGTGACTTATCCATAATAACGAGAAATAATTGCATGTATTTTTGCAGTTTGTCCCTGAGAATGGTGTCCATATAACGGGGTATCAATATTAACGAGGTCCATAACGACATATGACTGTACCTACCACAATCTAATAGTTTTTGAATTGTAACCAATGTGATAAGTACATGTATACCCAAGGCTTAAGCTAACTGTTCAGATATTCCAAAAATATTCAAAATACAATTACCAGCATTTTTTCAACCTTTAATACCTCTCTCACCCCGTAATGTATAGGAATTATAAAAACGTTCCTTAATGCCTCAATAACACTTTGTTTAATTTTCCTATGAAAGCGTAAATTTTCTAATGCTGGCCCGTAATAAAGCTTAGTTATGTAGTTTTATCGTTGAACTGTTTCTATACCAATTAACTTTTATTCTTCAGAGGCGGTTGAAAGTCGGAAAACCTTCAATAAACTTTACCCAACATGTATGTATTAACAGGTTTGTCCAACGGTTAAAAGATTCTTGGCGTAATAGCCAGTATAAGTTGTATTTGAGCGTTTGTGCGGCACACTTCACAAATGAGACGATTTGAAGACCACATGTGATTTCTCTGTTTTTCTGTTTTACTTATAGCTTGAACGTTTTCGCAAAGGAAGGGGGTTGCGGAAAGTGGACGATGCGGTAGGTTGAGGATTTTCTGTAGGTCGAGACGTTTTTTCCATACTATGTCATTTTCCTACCTCAGAAATCATAAAAAATAAAATTGGTCATTAATTATAATTCAGACCAGATTATTGGAAGAATCTTTAAAAATGAACTTGATTAAAACAAATTGTGGCGAGGACACCGAACAAAAATATTTACAATAGGAGGCTTGGCTTGTCCGGAGTCCTTCTACGTATACAGGAAATAGTTTATTTCAAGTTACCCCGTAGCGTCAGAGGCATGTATGCAGGGGGAGAGGGGGAAAACAAACGTGTAAATGATATTCACTTAATGTTCACATGCATAACATGAACCAACAAAGAACAATAAAACTTGAAGAGTAAAAATTGAGGTAATGAATGAAACAATACTATTTATATGAACAAAATAGACGTACATCGTTTTCGTTTTTATTAAATATGAATGTCAGTAGGGTCGGAAATGATGCTGTCAAGCACTGTACGCGGATTATGAGCAGAGATGTATGTAACGCGCGTCACTAGTAACGAGCTACTTCTACCTAATTCCTTTTTTCGGTAACGAGTAACGTATTTAGTTATTTTTTTTAAAAAGGAACTAGTAACGTACTTAGTTACTTTTAAGGCCAAGTAACGAGTAAGGGTATTTCGTTACATTTGACAGGTAACGTGTACGATACCGTTTGAACAACCTAGTTTACAATCGGAACAGAATAGGCATCTATTGCGACAAAGGCAGATGCGCAACCCGAAAAACAACTAAACAGTATGACAGTATAGAAACGTTTATTTATGAACACGTCTACAGTCAAACTTTACAGCTGGGATTGTCCTTCACCCAGCGAACAAAATATAAGGTTTTTTGGTTGAATCTTCAAAATAATACACAGACCGAATGTAAACCCGGAGGTTGCCAACACGAGAAGGCACAGAACCCATTGTGAACTTGGAACTTGTGGGCTCTTGCTACCAACACAGGTACCGATAGAGTAACCAAAGGGTTGTCTCAACAGCGGCGGCGATCTCAAAGGAGCCGTCAAACCTGGTAGCGCGTGGTCCCCACATCTCCGCGGCAATATAGACGACGTTTAGGGCTACATTACCGCGGGTCGGTTCGATTAATTACCTCCGTCGGTGCCAATGATCGTCTACCTTGTCTCACTCTCTCGAATATAGCGGAAGAGAAGACACACGTACCAGAGTAAGGACAGAGTCCTAGAGCATTTATTATAACACTCTTCTTAAATGAACTACTATGTCCCAATCCAAAATGCCCCCCGCGCAGGCAAGGTAAGAAAAGGTCCTTACCTGCCAGGCGCGGGGTTCCGGAGAGCCAGGACCGGGGAAAGCGTCGGAGAAGTCCCGACACACGTCCGATCTGTTTCGCGGTCACCCGGACGAGTCCCTTTCCCGAAAGCGGGAAAACCAGAGGCGAAACCTCCTCGCCTGTCAACAGTGATCCGCATCCGAGCGGAGGAACGGAAAGAGGTAACGAAAAGTTGGTAGAGCGCTCCACCTGTAATGGAGAGGTCCCGGGTTCGATACCCGGACCAGGCGGATCTTTTCGGTCGCGAACCAGTCACCTAGCTGTGTTTGGAGATTTGTGTTTGTCCTTTGTCCCTCTTGTTCCCCTTCTCCAGGGATTATTTTCGTCATTCTTGTCCAGCTCGCTTGCACCTTTGCATTTAATTGCACCATAATAATAACCTTAAATTGCAAGCTTCACCCTTGTTGGTGTTAGACTGGTGGCAGCTGATAAAACCACGTTTGCTTTACTGACATCTAACCCCTGGTTAGCTCAGTTGGTAGAGCGCTCCACCTGTAATGGAGAGGTCCCGGGTTCGATACCCGGACCAGGCGGATCTTTTCGGTCGCGAACCAGTCACCTAGCTGTGTTTGGAGATTTGTGTTTGTCCTTTGTCCCTCTTGTTCCCCTTCTCCAGGGATTATTTTCGTCATTCTTGTCCAGCTCGCTTGCACCTTTGCATTTAATTGCACCATAATAATAACCTTAAATTGCAAGCTTCACCCTTGTTGGTGTTAGACTGGTGGCGGCTGATAAAACCCGTTTGCTTTACTGACATCTAACCCCTGGTTAGCTCAGTTAGTAGAGCGCTCCACCTGTAATGGAGAGGTCCCGGGTTCGATACCCGGACCAGGCGGATCTTTTCGGTCGCGAACCAGTCACCTAGCTGTGTTTGGAGATTTGTGTTTGTCCTTTGTCCCTCTTGTTCCCCTTCTCCAGGGATTATTTTCGTCATTCTTGTCCAGCTCGCTTGCACCTTTGCATTTAATTGCACCATAATAATAACCTTAAATTGCAAGCTTCACCCTTGTTGGTGTTAGACTGGTGGCGGCTGATAAAACCCGTTTGCTTTACTGACATCTAACCCCTGGTTAGCTCAGTTGGTAGAGCGCTCCACCTGTAATGGAGAGGTCCCGGGTTCGATACTCGGACCAGGCGGATCTTTTCGGTCGCGAACCAGTCACCTAGCTGTGTTTGGAGATTTGTGTTTGTCCTTTGTCCCTCTTGTTTCCCCTTCTCCAGGGATTACTTTGCGTCCATTCTTTGTCCAGCCTCGCTTCGCACCTTTGCATTTTAATTGCACCATAAATAATAACCTTAAATTGCAAGCTTCACCCTTGTTGGTGTTAGGACTGGTGGCGGCCGATAAAACCCGTTTGCTTCCACTGACATCTAACCCCTGGTTAGCTCAGCTGGTAGAGGCGCTCCACCTGTAATGGAGGAGGTCCCGGGCTCGATACTCCGGACCGGGCGGATCTTTTCGGTCGCGAGACCAGTCACCCTAGCTGTGTTTGGAGATTTGTGTTTGTCGCTTTGTCCCTCTTGTTCCCCTTCTCCAGGGATTATTTTCGTCGGCTCTGTCCAGCTCGCTTGCACCTTTGCGTTTAATTGCACCATAATAATAACCTTAAACTGCGTAAGCCCTTCACCCTTGTTGGTGTTAGACTGGTGGCGGCTGATAAAACCCGTTTGCTTTACTGACATCTAACCCCTGGTTAGCTCAGTTGAGTAGAGCGCTCCACCTGTAATGGAGAGGTCCCGGGTTCGATACTCGGACCAGGCGGATCTTTTCGGTCGCGAACCAGTCACCTAGCTGTGTTTGGAGATTTGTGTTTGTCCTTTGTCCCTCTTGTTCCCCTTCTCCAGGGATTATTTTCGTCGTGCTTAGTTACGTTTTGAGCAAGTAACGAGTAACGTCATCTAGTTACTTTTAGGGGGCAACGTGTACGTGTCTGGTTATGAGCAAGAGATTGAAGTGTATGCAGAGAAGTTGAACGTTCCAGACTTTCTTGCGTCGAATGTAGATGACAGATTCGCGTTTTGTCAGGTTTGACAGATCCGATAAAAAAAAAATGCATACCTAAAATTAAATTCATACGCCATGAAGGATAGTCAGAAGCAGTATCCATTTTAATGATATTGTAGTTAAATATAACGGTTCGGCATGAACGTCATAGAGAACATTTGGAATACAACGCAATATTTTGTTTTGGATAATCTTTATTTTTTATATTAGTTTTACTCGTAGTGTTCCTAACCAAGTTGCAGTAGTGAATTTGTGTTTCAAACAAAGCGTGAGAGATTTAAATATTCATATTTTTATGCGAAAAAAAAAAACTGCAATGACCACTTACACCAACAACTTCCGCGAGTTTGTGAATGACGAATACTGTATGATGATCCCATTGGATATTTTCCGAAAAAGGAGACCTAGCGTTTTAATCGAGATCCTCAACCAAAACGAAATTTCTGTATGACCCGACGTACACCCAAGCCTACTATTTATAAAACAAAAAAATGGCATTGCGAACGCCTGTAACACAGTGGTGCAAAACTATCGATTCTATTGATAGTGAAAAAACTATCTAAAGTTATATCAATAGTCGACTATCGTAAAACTTTCGATAGTACTAGTCGATAGTCGATTATTCGTAAATATATCGATAGTATACTATTAACAGTCGGCTATCGATAGTCGACTATCATAGAACTATCTATAGTCGACTCTCGTGAAACTCGTTAGCATACTATCACTAGACAACTGTCGTGAAACTCTTTATAGTCAAATATCGAAAACTATCAATAGAAAACAATTAAAAAGCTATCAATAGTGTTTTATTAGGTGACGAAGAACGTCATGTGTTCATCAAAGAAATGTCGTGTAGCTTGGAGAAAAACGTAACTGCAACTAGGGACTTGCGCATAATCATCGAGGAACGATCTAAAACTTTTTAGAAAATAATCAGAAGACGATATAAATCATCTTTAGGAACTATATTGACAATAAAATATTAAAATATCGATTGTATACTATTGAAAAATGACTAATAAATATATCAACTTGATATGAATTGTCGAAGTTGTTTTGGGAGTGTGCCCTTTGGTTTTTATAGGCAGAGCTCGATCAGAAAAATAGAAATTACTGTCGCCCCTGATAACTAAACTACGTGTTCCATAAATCCGGAACCCTGCTTGAATATGATGCTATACTTCGTTTCAGCTTGGGTCCAGACGCTGCCGATGCTACAAGCGCGAGCATGTGACCCTGAACAGTGCTTGCACTGCACGAGCGCGCGTGCTTGGCAGGGACGCTGAAAGCCCGCGGAGCTCGCGCTTGTGGCATCGGCTGCGTCTGGACCCAAGCTGAAACGAAGTAGCGATGGTGTTCGAAAGCGCAGTACGGCGACATGACTTCAATTGGATGAAAATATAAGTCTGGCGTTTTTTCGAACCAAACAGGTTGCGAGAAAAAAAAAAAAAAAGAAAACAATATTACGTTTTAGATTCACAAACTATTTTCACGGAAATAATGTCTCATTGCCAACAACATCGTTCCTTGGATCAGAGGAGATTTTCCTTATATACCTTATTTTTTATGCAATTTACCTTATGTTCCCAAATTTATCGTATTTGAAGAATGAAAAAACTAAAAGCATCAGTAGCTAACCATGTTGACTTGGTATAACCTTTTTATCTGGTAACGTTAAATTGAAGTCTCCAGAATTAATTAAAAGTTTTGTTACATTTATTGATTAAAATATTTATTTATAGATAATGTGATGGCTTGTCTTGTTTCTCTTCGTCTTTGTGTCCTCGTCCCAGTCGGGCTGTTTTTCAACATGGCTTCTGTTTTTCAACATGGCTTTTCAACAAAGCTTTTCCAAACCACCGTTATAACAATCTGCAAAAATGGAACCGAACAAAAAGAGGTACCATATATCACGGCATACAAGCCTAGCTGCTTTTGTCAACAGCTAATTCCCCATTTTCGGGAATTCGCTATAAATGGCCATCACCGGAAAAAGAAAAATTATGATCACCAGCAGAGTGCTTATTTTCACCTATCAGTGATCAAGGCTATGAGAAAAAAGAAATATGTGACAATTGAATAATTAAGAAACAAGCGTGAAACAAATGTGTGAAAAGTGAAAACCCTGATGCAAAATATCTTCAGCGAGTGTTTTCCCTATCTACAAAACAAAAACAAACAAACAAACAAAAAACACTGAATATACTTTATAGTTTTACAAATGCAGGCATATTAAAGTGTGAGGCATGATATTTCTGAACCCGATGAATTTTGAATATTCAAAAGTATGTGCACAGGAAAACTAGCAAAACGCCATTTCTGTTTTCTTTCCTTTCTATTTTCTTTCAATTTCATCTTTTCCCCAGAACCACGCGTTGTGTGCCCATCATATCGGTCGTCATTTTCTTTTTGGGTAGAACTTTCATTTTCATAAGACTCGATAGTTTTCTGAAAGCTGACTTTCGATACAATCAATAATCGACCAAAAGCCAACTATCGATAGTACCATCGATAGCACTATCGATTTCACTATCGATAGTAGTGCTATCAATAGTCAACTATCGATAATACAATCAAGGGTACTATAAAGTGTTAGCTATCTATAGTACTATTGATAGACGACTATCGATAGTAAACTATCGATAGTATTATCAATAGTCAACTATCGATTGTACTATCGATAGTTCTCGACACTATCGATAGTTTTAGAAAACCTATAGCGGGTATCGATATTCAATATTTCGATAGTTCTGCATCACTGCTGTAGCTTCTATTCCAGCCGCTGTGTGTTTTCTCCTGTCCTTTCTTTCTTCGTGTTCAAGTTTAATTCGAAAGTTCAAGCTGATATATTTACAAGCTTCTATTTCAGTGAAACATTTGTCAGCAAGAAAGGAAACAATATCCTCTTCCTTGCTGACAAGTGTTTTTTTTACTTAAATAGATCCCACAAGCGTCCGCAATGTCATTTAATGTTTTGACAATATTAGGCTTAGGAGGACGTCGGCTCATAGAGACATTTAGTTTCTCTCAATCATATGTTTATTCAGGTAACGTGTTCTCAAGCTTCCGCGTTCTTTGCTAACCGCCAGCGTCAAATTCTCACGGAGTTAGAGCTTTCTGCGATACACGGCTCTGTTTTCTCGAAAACTTCATGTACATCGACATAGTGTGTTATTTCACAATTCACTTGGGTCGTGGAGATATCGGTCGTGAAATAGATAATGCCGACGGATATGATTTCGGATATGGCAGTGGCTATGCAAGAGGACACCTGGGACAGCTACTGTGGTGGCTTTTGTGGATAAAATGTCACGACCAACGACGCGCATTTGTTTAAGGAGTCACCTGCCAGAGTCAATAAACAGCAGCATAAACTGCTACTATGAAAGCGCTGTGTTCTTCAGGAGCATTACACAGGGCGTTTAACTTTATTCGAACAGATTTATTTGTAAAAATCCGTGAAAGGTAGAATAATGCTACTTTTGCAGGTGGGTAATATGGCCAAAGGGACACTATATAGAGGAACATTCGTCCCGAAAAGTCCAAAATTTTACCAAAATATGATAATTACATTTTCATTACAGAAAATAAACATATGCTTCCAATTAGGAACTTGTTAGCGTCATCTCCAACCACTAAAGTAGTCGATTTCGGCAGATATAAAGAACGTTGTAAGCGCAGGGGTGCGCTAAACGCGAGTGAAGATACCATCATCCGCGGTTTCGGACCGCCAGCCTTGCGTCGGTTGCACGAGTACACTCTAAAAATGCCTGCTCCTCTATTTACCTCAAAATTTACCTGAACTAAAAATAAAGTCTGCGCTGTGGAAAAGCGTCATGCTTGCATTGCGTAATGCTACATCGCAGGCTTAATTTTGAGGTCTAAACAGATGTTCCGCCTCATCATTCGCTGAGATGATTTTGTAGATCGCTGAGATTGGCACTTCGAGTGTTTTGCGGGTAAGTAGACGCGCAAGCATTTTTTAGAGTGTAAAACCTTAGCGCGCCGTGTGCTGACCACGTGCTTGAAATATTTATCAAATATATGGATTTAGGGTAGTTATATGAAGATTTTAGAAAAGAGTATCCGGAAAACCGCTCTCCGAGTATTTTAACTTTTAGCTTCACCAACTTACCTTCCAGCGCTCACAATGAGTTTGCTACCTCGATTTTCTCGAGTCGAGTAAACGAATCGGTTTTTCTGGCCCCTACGCACGAATCAGACGTGCTTTGTGTATTTTGGGGACTTAGTAATAGCAGAATTCACGACATTGATGGCACACAAATGAAGCCCGTTAAATTTGTGATTGATATAATTGCCCCAGTGGAAAGTTCCCAAATACCATGAAATTCGCAAAAGTTTCTGTCTTGCATAAGGGAGGTGATAAAAATGTAGGTACAAATAATAAACCAATATCTCTACTACCCATATTTTCTAAAGGGCTAGAAAAATATTTTCCGTCGTTTAGACTACTTTTTTTTTATTAAACATTCAGTGTTGAGTGACTTTCAGTTTGGTTTCCGCGAGGTATAGTGCCCAGAATGCGCCTTGTTATCTCAAAAAGAACTGATATTAAGGAATATAAAGCAAAAACAGTTGACACTCGAGCTTTTTATTGACTTTAGCAAAGCTTTCAATTTTGTTAACCATACAACGCTCATTGATAAACTTTTCTTTTTGGTGTACGGGGCACGTCTTTAGGACTTATTCATTCATACGTAAAACATCGCAAGCGGTGTGTCTTAATAAATGGTAACATTTCTTCGTTGCAACTACTGAAGGCTGGTGTTCCACAGGGTAGTATACTTGGCCCATATCTGTTCAATCTGTAATTAATGACATCGTCAACATCTGTCAACACTCACGTTTCATAATGCATGCAGATGATTCTAGTATTTTCATTACTGCGACGAATATTGATGAACTGATAATTAAAGGTAATGCCGTCTTAGAGAAGCTTCTTTTATGGTCAGAAGAAAACGGCCTTAAAAGAAATACTGCTAATACGAAAGCGATTG
>JAZHYW010047123.1:0-11453 GCA_037355805.1 Ixodes ricinus
AAAAACACATACACACATACACACGCAAAGAAAATACTAGCGAAAATAAGCAAGATATCCGAAACACACCAAGACGAAGAACTTCGAAGACGAACAGTACCTCCAAGTTTACGATGCTCCTAGGTGAAATACAACCGATTCGAGAGATTGAAAGCGGGGACTTTCCCACCATAACACCGAAAGAGACACAAAGAAAAATAAAACAAAACACGAAACAAAACCAGCGAAGAAGAACACAACAATAAATACCAAACAAGCAAAGAAATCCGTACATAAATTTAGGTTGCTAAAAAAAAAAAGTACTCACAGGACAATAAAAAGAGGACCGCACTCACCGGCCTTGTTGTCGGGAGAGTCGTGAAGGAGTACAACGAGGAAACACGAGAGAAAGAAGATTTAATGTTTACCTTCTACGAGCTAGCTGCTTATCCGTCGTATTTCATTCCGCTCTTGTTTATCTTCGTTTTGCACAGTCTCTGTTCTTGCCGTTCATGCTTTGCGGAGTCCTTATTTTTTTTTTTGTAACGCAACGGATTAGCCAGAGTGTAGCGTGAGGTGTTGTTGTCGAGTCAACTAAAGTGTACAACAAGGGTACAAAAACACACACACACACACAAACCAGGAGGGTGGTGAAGAAGAGGAAGGGAGGGTACAAGGCCCATGTGAGGGAAAGTGCCCGACGGTTGTTGGTAGCAAGATTGATTGCGACGTGAACACTTCGCCCTGCCCGGTCGTCGGCGGCGGTGCGGCGTAAAGCCACCGGTATACGATGGAAGACATTCGCAGCACCATCCCCGTAAGAAGAAAAATGGCACAAGAAAATCCCAAGGTGCGCATCTTCGCTACGGGAAGGGTGTAAAAAAACAAAACGTAACGGCTTCCGGGGCGCGCGGACGAGCGAACGGGACGGTACACATAAATGCGCTCACACCACACACATGAAAGACCGAGTACCGAGAAACGAGGCGTTATACGCCGCTAAATTTGGAGCGTGTGCAAAAAAAAATGATTGGCGCACTGATGTAATGAACAATACCAATAAAACAAGCCTATATGCTCACGAATATATATATATATATATATATATATATATATATATATATATATATATATATATATATATATATATATATATATATATATATATATATATATATATATATATATATATATATGGCTTATTACACGGTCTCTATACCAGACATTGAATATTTTTGATGTCCGCTCACCACGCAAGTTTTCGTTCCTTTTTCGGAGGAAGTCGCTTTGTAACAGTGCGGTCACTCTGATCTGGACGTCTGTGTATCGGCCTCGGAGTCCCACTGCCCGTTGAGAAATGTCATTATTTGTACCTTATAGGGCCCGTTTGGGGCATTACCTATGGGGGGGGGGGGGACGTATACATGTATTATATACAGTGAAATACAGACCATCGGTTTTTAAATAAGTTTCATTTTTGTGTTTTAAGGTTCGGTGGCGCGACGCAAATATCCTGATTGGTCGATAGGATTATGACGTCACAGCCGCATGACCTCGCGCGAGAATTTCAAGCAACGCACAACTGCGGTGGTTAGAAGGGGAAGTATGTCGGGCGCCGTATATGCGCGCAAGGATAAGAAGGGGCGCGATACCCGATGAACATTTTGAGAGAGCCTCAGAGCGTAGCCAGGATCCATCTGAAACCTGGGGGAGCGCCGGCAATTTAATGGCTGAGGCCACCGGCGAGAGTTTGGTCGCAAGTGCGCATGCGCTGCGACCAGGCGGAGATGCCGAAACGCTCGCAGACAAACAACGCGTTCGTCGCCTCCTCGTCGCACGTATTGCAAACGCGGCCTGTAAATCACGTGACCCCGATGGAGCAGTTTCAAGCTCTCTGCAATCTCGGCGCTCTCGAAATATTTGGCGGCACTGCTTAACTGGTCTGCTGGCTGCAGCTCGGCCCCTAGCGGTCCCCAAAAACTTGTTCGCGGAATTTAAGCACACGATCCGTTTAACGGGTGAAACGTGCGCCATTATTGTCGTTACAGAAACCCGAGTCAAACTATAAGGAAGCTACGTGATCTTTCAGCCAGCCGCCTTGCGGGCAGTGCGTGTGTCGCGATGAAAATATTCGCCACTGCGAGGGGTGCTGCAGTCTGGCGGAGGAGTCGTTTTCATCGCAACTGTGAGCGGCCCATTCGCTGTAATCTCTCCAGCCACCATAGCACAACACTCACGCGAAACGTGACACCAGCCTGGAATGATGGATAGTTCACACTTGCGAAATACGCACTCGCCGCCGACTGGATTCGCTCGCCGAAAAAGATCGGGCCGTTCACATTTGTTGCCGCTGAGAGCACTATATAGCTCCTACGGAGCAGAGTAGCGCAATCTACTTGATCCGCGTGTTTTGCCGACAACATGGCCGACAGAGCAGCTCGGCGCGAGTCCTGCGTGGTACTCAGGGTTCCAGGAGGCGGCCCGCCTATGGGAGAATACATGGAGACTCCGCGCGTACCCAAATATGCTCTCGCAATCTTTCTCTTGCAGCGCAGACACTTTACGGCTACGATGTACACAGGTAACAGCCGCAGTGCTGAGCGAATCCGCGACATCCTCTTCGCAACATGAGAATGCAGTAAATAAACAACGTGTGTGCCGTGTGCACCGCAGTACGTACCGCTTGTTCCCAATTCGGTTTCAATTAGCCTCCATAGCTCGTCCTTATAATCATTGTCTTTGTATCGAGCATGCGTCTTGTCACAAAGTACGACGTGGTTTTCACCGCTTCTATTAGTAGCTCCGCTGACACCGGTATAGACACAGGCACAGACGGCACAGACATAGAGGACGCCATTTGCAATACCGTCTGCTCGGACAGGATCTGACGTCAGCAAGCGCCACTTCCCCTGCGCGTTCTGATTGGCTTGCGGCGAGCAAAACTTTTTTTCCGGCGTTGAAACATTGGTCACAGAACGATCTTGCTTTCCGCCGGAAACTCTGCCTGCTTTCGTCGCCGGGCGTCAGAATTCCCGCGGATCTGGCCACCGGTTCACAAGTGTGAACGAGGCATATGACAGCGATTAAAACACGACATGTAATGCGAATCAAAGGTCGCCGCACGTGTCAAATGATTTCACTTCATAAAGGAATTCATTCGCCTTAGACAAAAATTTGAAGAATTTTTGGGAGGGATTCGGACCCCGACCCTTCAGTTGCGAGCCAGACATGCTACAGACGAGGCCGCGCAGGGCACGCTTCCCGCATTCCACTCTCAGAGGCGAAGCCTAAGCGTCCTCCATGTTCTGCATTCATTTCGAATTAGTTCGTCTTGAGTGTGATCATGTACATTTTTGTTTCTTGCTTATAGTGTTTATGTGTAGCTGCATCAATTTACAGAACACCTGTAAATATTTTAAAACACTTCAGATAATAAAAATATTATTAACAATATTAATAATGTTTATTATCCTTATTGTTAATATTATTATTACTATTATTATTAGTCACTGGCAGGATGAGAACGACAGGGAGGGTTTCAGTTTTAACTTCGATAAAGCCGCGACGTCTCGTGCACGTGCAGCCAAAGCACGACGGAAGGAAACGAGTGCGTGCTTAAACTCAAAACACCGAAATAAAAAAAATAAAAAACGTCGGCCATTTTCTTGCTTAAAATGATGTGGCAGTTAGCTGCGGCCTTACCAGAGATTTTAGGGGACGCTCTTCCGTTCTCCAGGAATGCTAAAGTGCAGTCCGCGACAGAGCCCTAACACCCTCCCTGAGAGCTTCCCGACGCTGCGCGCAGATCTCGGAAAGTCGACTTTTTTCTTTTTGTTCTTAACAATCGTTACTGAAACCCCTTTTTCAAAATTTTATCGAGCAACATTGGCGGTTGCCATTTCTCAGTCTAGGTGGCGCAAGCTACCGCCCGTTACAGAGGGCATAGCCAGTACCATCCATCCATCCACCAACATCGTGCACGACGCGTGCGATTGGATCTGAGTACTCACCGAACGCTGACGCAGCACTCGGCTTCGATCCGAATCGAGCCGAGTCCGGGCCGAAGGCTGACGTAGTCCTCGCGTCCAATACACGCCCGGAGTACGCGCCCAAACAATGGCGGGCTCAAATCATTAGCGCGGCAGCTACCGGATGGCGCTCACCGTCGAAAGGTGTCCATGGCTCCCGCTCAGCAACAGGGCAACAAAGGCCGGCGCCCACAAGACGAACAGGATTCCGTGTCGGTGCTCTGAAACGTAGCTCGTTTAGTAGCTCTAGTCGTACTGATTATTTCCATGCGAAATTTTCATCGATTGCACTTCTCCACTCCCGGCAGGTATACGGCCACCGGTCTGCCATCTTAAAGGGACTATGACAGGGTATTTACGCGCGCCGAGGTTCTTATTTGAAGATGACCTATAAGAGCCCAGCTACCGAGCACACGATTTGCGGCTCGAAACTCGTTTTCTTTCCGCCCGAAAAAAGAAAAGCCGGTTGAGAGTTGGCCTGTTTCAGACGCGCTCTGTTTCCATGGTCACGCGGTGTTCAAACTATAGCGTACCAAATATATTTCAAAGTAGCGGGTCACCTAAGGCACACATTCAATATTAAAAAAATATGAACCACATTTTTGTGGCCTCCAAAAAACTGCGATAAGTTGATTAAAAAAAATGTTGCACAGATCACGTGAGAGTACATGTACTACGTCATTCTCAATATGGAGACGTACGCGGGCTGGACGAACTGTCGTTCGCAGTACCGGCTAATTGATTTGCAAGCGCAGAACATGGTGCGGAAGGATGTAAGTGCGAAACAATCGCACGACAAACGATACGCGCAACTTCGTCGTCCTCGTCGTCGCACACGCTGGAAAAGCGGAGAAAATAAATAAACACGGTAGGGTGTAGCCACGTGACTTCCGGCATCCCTCCCCTCCCCTACATTTCTCCCTCCTCCTCGGTTCACATCGTCCGCATATCGCGGCCGCTGAGCCTCCGTGCTCACTATTCTGGTTTCGGTTTCGAGCAGTCGAGTTGTTTCGGCTTTATGAAAAATATACGTGACTCTGTAGCAAAATATTGATGGGGTAGTCTCCTGACACCATATTGATTCGCCTGGAACAAAAGACATTAAGAAATCTCTGGAATGCGAAATTGAGCGCAGCTCTTGAGGAGAAGGAAGGAGGGTACGCCCTCTCCTCCTCCTCCTCCATCCCCTCTCCTCCCTCTTCCTCCAATCCAGTTTCCCCGCTAAATTTAGCGGGGAAATTGACGTCACATGAATTGGTGTCCGACACTTAGGAACAAAATCAGAGGCCAGATTCACGAAACGATCTTACGCCAAAAATGTGCGTACGACAAAACGTAAGAACAAATTCGTATTCACGAAACGAAATTATCGTAACTTTTGCGCAGGTTACGATGGAATCCTACGACAGCTCCGGAGCTGTCTTACGCACTTTTTACGATCAAATCAACATGGCCGACAGCGTCGCTCAGTTACTTGGTCGCGACGACCAACGGACATTTATTTTTCTACGTGCTCTTCTCGCGCGTCCCGACTTCAAGCAGCAAGAAAAAAGAAAGAAGTACTTGAAACCGACCACGACGAACATGAACGCTGGATCCACAAACACCCGGGAAAAGCTACAACGGCAACGATCCCACCGACCAAGCGACCGCCAAGGGCTAGCTCACGAGCTCGGCAGAATATAGGCCTAGCAAGGCACTCCGACCTGCTCCGACGCAGCGTTGCTCCGACGGTCCTTGGCCAAGACCGTCTGCCCACGACCGGCTGGCTTGCTGAATGGAATATGCCCGCGCGACCCTTGTGGACCCTTCCCGTATTAATAGTTTGATCGCTGACCTCAATTTTAGATTAAGAGGTCAATCTCTTCCCTTGTCATCTCCTTGTTTTCCGAGGCAGCGGTGACGAACGCTGTCGTCGAAAAGGGACTCTCATCGATTCTATCTCCTTGTTTTGTGTGATATAGAGCTCAAATAAACGCCGTATGGATTACCTTCGCAACACGGTATGTACACTTTGTTATTAGTATGCCATTTTTATTCTGACACGACGGTACGTCACTGTCGAGCTAGAACAGTTCGTGGGAGCTACGCGATGCCGGTCCAACCTTTCTTTGCCGAGTGTCACGTCAGCATCGAGTTGCAATCGTAAAAGATCGGTCCCGAAGCGCTTACCAAGACGCGGTCCAACAGCGCGAATCCAGCACTTCGATCAAACGCGCGCGTCCGCTCCGAGTGTGAACAGGTATTTACGTGGCTCTTGCTGACACTCTCGTAGTTCAAACGTATCTTTTTTAACGTCGGCTCGCTCCTGCATCTCCGAGGCCGCGAAAAACGCCGCGGCGATTTGTTTCTATCTACGCCGCTTTGCAAACGACTGGCACGGGCCGTCTTTTTACGCAACGATGACAGTTGTGTTGACTTCGTAGCGATCGAGTTCGTAGCAGTCAACGAAGGCGGTTATTCCGGCCTCGGCATTCGGGCGCGTTTAAATCGTGTTAGCGTCGACATATCACTGCACGGACACGAACCCCAGACAAGCGGTGGCGGAAAGGCCGCCTGTGTTTGTTATTAAAAATCCACGTGCTCCGAACTGCTCCGAACCATGCCGAGCTCTCCGATTGGTTGTTCGTGTTGCCGAAGACGCCGTCGCCATAGCAACAGCCCGCTCTCGCGGGGATCGGGAGCTTGCGGGACACCGGAAGTTCTAGTTTTTCCGTACGAGAACGTCGCTTTCCTCCTCTCACTTAAGAACGCGTTCGTGAATACCGATTTCTCCTCTTCTTACGATGTTCTTAACTTACGAACTTCTTAGCTAAGTTGTCGTAACCTAAGAAGCTCTTCGTGAATCTGGCCTCAGTTTCTCCGCTAGATTTAGTGGGAAAATCGACGTCATGTGACCTCAACACCAATTCAATTCCCCGCTAAACTTTTTTCCGGAAACTGAACTGGTGTTGAGGTAATGTGACGTCAATTTCGCTGCTGAATTTCACGGGGAAACTGAATTTCGCGAAACTCGGCTAAATTTACCGGAATTAATTTCCGGGGAAATTCAGTTTCCGGTAATTATGGGAGTGATTTTGAGGTCACGTGACGTCACTTTTCGCGCTAAATCTAGCGGAGAAACTGAATTTCTCCGCTAAATTTAACGGGGAACTGAACTGGTGTTGAGGTCACGTGACAAACATTTTCCCGCGAAATGTAGCGTGGTTACGCCGACGCCGACGCCGCAAAACACGGAAACAAGCGCCTGAGAGCTGCGCTCTAAAAAATAAACTTTATTTCTTGGCGTGTCAGCGTCCCGTTCAGCTGCAGTCATTCTGCTTTAAAGAGGTACTCCGGCGCTTTCTTCATAGTCCCCGATTTGCCTGAAAGTTTTCTAAACACACAAACATCTACGAAATAGTGAACCCGAATATCGGACGAAAACAGTTTTTCTCCCGAAGGTATTTAATTTACAATTTTGGTCCTCACCGTGTTTATCGAGGGGAAAGTCTCCACTGGCAACAATAAAACAAGTGACTTCACCGGAAGACAGGAAGGGGTTCACTCTTTGGACTTTACACTGCGCTCCCCAACTGATTACGAGCACTTTCATGGCGTCCGACGAACGCTTTGTAACCTCACTGCAGCCCTCCCGTGCAACAGCGCGAAACAAACGCTAAGCCTAGTCCATCTCTAGACTGCCCTCTCGACCTGCAAGCCTGCCTTCCCCCGACATCACGGCACTGAAAAAGCGTGGGTACATATATTTGATTGTCGGTTTTAGCATCGTTTGTCACTCGATGATTTGCGCAACAACTATTCCGAATTTCGCCATACAAAATAGCATACCGGAAAGGTTGAAGACCGGTGATTCCGAAAATACAGTTAATTAAAGTAGCTAAACAATTTTTTTATTAACATTATACAGAGGACAGTCTGCGGAAACTGTTTGAGGCGTGTTTTTTGTTTTTTTTTGTTTTGGTTATTTGACGGTTTTGTCACATCGGTCATATGAAAATTGTCCGCGGACATATCTTCGGAGCATGCATATATGTATGAAGCAAAAACATGCTCCGGCAAAAGCTGGAGGCGCTTCAGTAGGTAATTGTGTCATCGTATCAGCCGTGAATGCCGCGTCTTTTTTTTTTTTTTTTCGTAATGTTCGGGCAGATGTTATTCCGCCTTTACGTCTCCCTGCTTATAAACCGATGAAGCGTTCTGGAGTCTGAATAAGCTATTAGTCGTAGGGACACTTCTCTGCGCTCTATATACCTGTCGCTCGTCGAAGTATAGTTTTTTTTTAAACTTTCCTTGGACGCTAGCTGCTGTCTTTTGAGGACCCGGTGAAAATCGTTACAAAATACAGGCAGCTTAGAAAAACAAAACAAACAAAAAAAACGCGCTGCGACTAAAAAACTTGCAAGGCGCGTATTGCGAAGTGATTCATGTCCATGAACGCTGAGAATACGAATTACAGGATCACAGCGCGATGCCCAAATATGACAGAGTCTCTTTGGGGCCGTTTCGGGAGTGTAGCGCGCTTCGAGGTTTATCGTAAGTTTCCTTTACTTTTTCACTGACCGAATTTGAGACTGGTAGCGAGAAAGACCTGCCGAAGTGTTATCAGATAACTGAGGAACTTTGAGAAACGAATGCGAACGTGCAAGAGCCTCAGCGTAGTTTCAGAGTAATTTTTGAATTGAAAGTAAGACCGCAAGCGCGCTACAGACACTAGTATATTATAGACAGGTATTTTGTTTTTCATATTATTGCGGTCACAGACACATCTCGAGTCTCCATATTGACTCCACCCAATGCCGAAGATCCAATTACATTAAAACTATACTAAAAGTAAGTCTGCAGCTAAAGCTGAGTGCTTGAACAAATATATATATATATATATATGCATATATATATATATATATATATATATATATATATATATATATATATATATATATATATACCAAAGGAGCTACGCCCAGGATATATAGCAGATTTCGAATCAAAGGTAAAGTTTGCACCAAAATCCAAGCCAAAACTGATTGCAAAGTTCAGGTTGAAGCCAACATCCATGCTAGAAACTAACGAAAGACTCGAAACTCGAGCCGGCAGCAAATCTAAGATTAAGTTAAGGCGAGCATCGGCAACAAACGCAAAGCAAAATTCGAAGCCAAAAGCCATATCCGCACTAAAAGCCGCACTGGAACCGGACACAACGCCCCCACGCGCGGAGCCAAAACAATCCAAAGAGGGGTTGTCTCACGGACAGAAACGTAGTCCTCCGGAAGGATGAGACTGATCCTTACCACTAATAGAAGCCTCGTGTTTTATTCCGCGGCGTGGGCATCGGTGCTTTCTTTTCTTTCATATATGTGTTTTGATTTTGATTCGTGAGAGCCGTATCCTCGGAATCCATCCCCGGACACTCCGGTAGGCTTCCGACTTTGGCTTTGGATTAGGATACGGTTGGACGCCTCTCCACCGCTGACCGCCTTTCTTGAGAGGTTTTATTTTTCGTTTGTCTGCTTAGAAAGAGCCGCTAAGCCTAACAGCAGGGCAAAGTCCTTTTCCTACAACAATTCCCCAAAATGTATTTTTCCTTCTTTTCTCGCAGTTTGTTTACCTTGTTAGTCGATGTTTGTGGTATTTTTATCATTGTTGTTTCTGTTGTCCGTTGTTTTTGTCCGTTGTTTGTTTTGTCTGTTGTTGTTGTTGTTTCTATACTCCGTTCCGGGTATCTTGGGGTCCACGCAGTTTCATACGTAGTGTACAACGCTCACCAATCTGCTGGCGGAAGCACTGCGTCTAGATTTAGCGCTTGATTGGTAAGCGCTCTTGTGCAAACGACGTGCTTGATGAAGCTACTCTCTCGCGTCAGTCGCTCTAACAACGTTGGGCACTTAGTATAAAACCAAGTGTAGAGCAGTGTCAACACTGCTAAAACTACATTCTGATTTTTTAAACTTAGTTACTTGACGGGCCAGGGAGGTTAGAATCGAGGAAGTCCATCCCCACCAGATAAAAAGACGTGAAGGTGGGAAACGGAGAGTTCTCATAAAACTAGATAGGTTCGTCGGAAGCTGGCGAGTCTTGGAGGCACATGTGTAGTACCCTAGTAACACTAGCGTTCTTAGCTGTCATTAAGCCAACGAAAGTTGTCTCAATCGCGATCGGTCGGAGTTATACACGTCGGTGTCAACCATCATTAAGCCGCTAACGATCACTGAGTTCAACTGAGCTGGTTTATCTCAGTTATACTATATTTCACCTTATGATGTACCGCAGGAAAGGCGAAAAGCGCGAGCTCCTTGCTCTAGGGCACATCTCGGCGGCACAAGCTCTCTTGCAAGCTGCCAACGTTATGAGCTCGCGCTTCTAGCGCTTCGCTGCGGTACAACATCAGGTGAAACGGAGTATAACTGATGGGGGTTCGCCCCAATAGAGCTAAAGATGGCGGCGTCCGCCTTATCGCCACCCGTGGCCAGCGCCAGCGCAGCACTTACTGTTGCGGAAGATTGGGGAGGTATCTGGAAAGTATCGTAGCAGCAAATGTTGTTGGTAGAGGTATGATTCGGGGCCAGTGCTGCCGCTAGAACGATCACTGCACGTCGCGAGCCAAAGCTAGGCGAGAGCGGCCATTGTGATACCGACGCCGATAAGACATTCATTGTGTCGCTCTTGCTTGAATTCGTGTGAAACGTTCTGATTGTCGTTTGTTTACTCTAGAAAAAAGTTTAGTTATTTTTGCCTAATTGTTTATCATGTATGTAAAGTGTGCATATAATTAATTTGCATCGCTATTAAAAAAATATAATGTGACTTCAGTTTCGGTTTTCGCTTCGGTTTCAACTGTGCCCATTGACACGCATGCCAACTGGCGTTGTTAGGCCTATGAACCATGTAACAACTTAGTTAAGCTCAATGGCAGTTGGGAGATGGCCACGATCGTTGGCTTAATGACAGTTAAGAGCGCTAGTGTAGCTAGGGCATTAAACAGTTGAGCAGCAATTGCGTGCGCGCGAATGACTCTCAGAGTAAAATGCCAGAAACTATGTAGAGTATTTTACTCGCTGGAAATAGAGGAGGCATCACAAAAGGTTTACAGGCACCAGCTACCGCCAAAGACGGGTCATGCTTTTAATGCGACATTCAAGTGAAGAGCCGCACACTCAGAAAAAAGGACGTAGTACTACACCCCAGGGATGTAAGTGATTTGCCCATATAATGCGGCTCAAGTGTGCATCTGCACACCCCAAGGACGGTGCATGCGCACAGAACCATTTTCATGGTGCTGACATGCCCGTCACTCCCATGCGCTCGGGTGCGAGGACACACCCCAATCTAGGGTGTGCCAGACTTTCCACTTCGATGCACCGTCACGATTCATCGGGTGTGCACACACAACGAAATTCCCGGAGTAGAGATATTCCCTTTCCATACATAACAGACTCCGTAGTGTAA
>JAZHYW010047124.1:0-15428 GCA_037355805.1 Ixodes ricinus
AAATTACACTCCAGTGCGTGTGTGTGTGTATGTGTGTGTGTGTGTGTGTGTGTGTGTGTGTGTGTGTGTGTGTGTGTGTGTGTGTGTGTGTGTGTGTGTGTGTGTGTGTGTGTGTGTGTGTGTGTGTGTGTGTGTGTGTGTGTGTGTGTGTGTGTGTGTGTGTGTGTGTGTGTGTGTGTGTGTGTGTGTGTGTGCGCGTGCGCGTGCGTGCGTGCGTGCGTGCGTGCGTGCGTGCGTGGGGGGGGGGGGGGGAGGGGTTAATTATAAAAACGTACTGTGTTGTAAAGGTTCCTCTTCCCCGCATCTTTGGCGCAGACCAAAAAGCGTGACCCCGGAAACTACTTTGTGTGCAAAAACGCTCTTGCCAAAAAGCACGTTTTTGTCGTTCCAGACGCACGCGCCGTTCCTCACGACGATGCACTAAGAATAATAATACGTGCCTTTAAAATACTTGGCTTTCACTGAGCTTGAACCTCCTGCAGCGTGCATTTTGCACCATCGAATTCGATTTTCTCAGCAAGATGAAATCACAATGACCACCAGCCTATAGTGTGATGACGTCACGTGCATACCATGTTAAACAGTTCAGCTTTCTGGTGAAATGTGATGTTCGCAACACTAGCAATAGATGTCCTAATTGTAAAGTTGTGCAGTTTTTATAGCAGTCTCGCGATGATATATGGCAGCCTAGAGAAATGTTAGAGCGCATGACTATTCAAGCATAGTGTTGTAAAGTGAGGGCCCAAAACAAGTGCAGGTAAAACCGAATATAACATTAGCCTCCCGAGGCAGTATTTCGCGAAGTTTCGAGCTCATGCAAGCTGATGAAATGTGATTTATACTAAGATTTTAAGAATCTTTGTCTGTCCTTCGCCCTATTTATGTAAAATTATAAATTTCATTGCGTGCATCTTTACGTATCTCTTTTTGGAGTAAGGCGTTCTGTAAGGGATTATTTAGAAAAATAACATTAATTATCTCTCTCTTTTTGAACATTTCATGTATTTGACTTCCAATCTATCATGTGAGCACACAGCCCTTTTTGGCGTACCCTGCAACCCGATGTTTCACACTGCCAATCAGCCAAACAGAAAAACACTTTTACGCAGACTCCACAGCTCGCGTAGTTTCGAGTATCGTCCTTCCGCGTCGGTCTCAAGCGGTTATGTGAACTTTATAAAGTAAAATTTATTGATCGTTATAAAAATATATTTAATTACTAACTGAATATTTGACAACATAAATAAGGGGCCGACCACCCTAAAGCAATGCCCCCAAATTATCTGAAAGGTGTTCTGCGAATCTTTTCCGGCGTTTTTATCCTCGACAGGCACGTTGTAAGTGATATGGGACAGCCTTACACACATTCCTGATTTTGAAGCTAATTTAAATAACTATGTGTTCCTCACACATATAACTTCTCAAACATATAGAAGTCTGTTATTGCCTCTTTTATGTGGTGAACATTACTTTTATGTGTCTGTGGGCTGGACAAAAACAAAGTAAACAAGGGCGCGCGGCGGAACTATGACGATTACGCACGCAAACCGTAAGAAAGTGTCCAATTAAGTAGCTGCCATGTCGAGTAGGACGTGAAATACTACTTCGTTTTACTTAACAAAAAATAATCTTGGAGGACGCTTAAGCTTCGCCTTTAAAAGTGGAACGCGATAACCTTAACGGGCCTCGTTTGCATCGCATTCTCATTTGCCGCGAAAGCGTGCCTCGCGTGGCCTAGTCAAAAGCGTCTGACTCGCAACCGAAGGGTCGTGGGTTCGAATCCCGCCTAAGACTCTTAATTTTTTTTAAGGCAAAGGAATTACTTTAAAAGTGAAATCATTTGAGACATACGGCGACCTTTAATTCGCATTACATGACATGTTTTAATCACTCTCATTCCACGCGTGATGTCACGTTTCACGTGAGCATTGTGGGTTGTTTGAAATTCTTGCGCGAGGGCATGTAGCTCTGACGTCATCACCCTATCGACCAATCAAGATTTTCCAGTCACGCCACCGACATCGGCTTTTCTGCGACATGAGCTCCTTAACGCTATCGCGTTAAAATCATCAATTAGCAAGGGTGATGCTCATTTGCAAATTAAATTGACCGGCATCTTGTCAAGAACAAACCTCAACAGCCAGGCTATGCCAGCTTCTCCTGTATAAGAAAATGTTCACTTGGGCAAGCGCTATTTTGGGCCAGATTCGATCTGAGTGCGAAGGTGCGTATAGATTAGAGTGAACAATTGCGATTACTCCTTGCTGCATGATTAGTCGCATGCATGCGGTGCTGAGTGTAAACAATGTTTGGTTAGAACAACAAGCATTTTGATTGCTGCTCGGTGTTTCTATAAAAAATAGACTGAAAGGAATTATTCTAAAACTTTTGTGACATTTTGAAAATGTCATTGCTTTTAGCTCAGTTGTGTCGTCATCTTATACATATATATTGTGAAGCGTATTTCGTAAACCATATTTCGTAATATATATGGCCACGAGGTGCTCATTTTATAATTTTATGTGATGTATTTAATTCCTTGGTTCAAGGACACAATCACGATTTCACTTTTAATACTGCGACACAAAGTTGTACCAATCACGGGTATTTTAGGCGACCTACCACTTCGCGACAATATTTTATACCGTGTAAATAAATCAGCTTGAACTTTAGAATTTTACTTAAACACGAAGAAAGGACAAGAAAATACAGTATAGTCTAAATTTCAAGCTGATCTATTTACAGGTATGTACCAACAAGCTCAACTCTTCACTCTTGTACTTAAACATTTTGATTCAGGTAAAATATATGTTACTGGTAAACAAAGGGATGTTGAGTCGTATGAACACGACGTTATGTACGTTAATGTAGATTTTCTTCTACTCTTGCGTCAAAATTAAATAACTGAATTTCATATTTTGGTACGTAAAAACAAAAGTAAATTGCACGGACGATCGAAGAAACTATATAGTTAATCGTTTCACGGCGTAAATAGTGTATATGGCCAGAACAACGCGGAAAATATATTCTCAATTTAGCGGTTCAAACCGGTTCGAACCGGTTCGAACCGGTTTGAACCGTTATTTTTTGCTCCCCGGAACTGAACCGGAACCGAACCGAAAGCCGTGAACCCGAACCGGAACCGAACCGATAAAATTTCGGTTCGACACTCTGTCTAGGACTAACCTCTAAAAGACAAGAAGAAAAAACGAGAGCATACAGCACACGTCCTTTGTATACGTCTCTCTCAGCAATTTCAATTGTTCTTGCTATTTTCAGTTCCCCAAGATATACGACTCACAACGATGATGTCTGTGAAGGTGAGTGCGACGGCGACTGAAGCAGCGCGTTTATTTCACCTTGTCGTCAGGAGCAGAAAGAGGAGCTACAAATGTTTTGCCGTGTGCTCTGCACTCGGCGAAGGAGGGAGGAGGAAGGAGCAGCGAGAAAACGGTGTCTGCGACGCGCGCATCCATTCGATCTTAGCAGCCGCCTTTTCACGCCAGGTGTCTTCGAGTGCTCGATTAATATTTGCGGCCACAGCGATTCGACGCTGCAAGCTTCTATGCTAGGAGCTTCCGAAATCGGGCTTTGCTGCTTCTCTTGAGAGTTAGGGTTATCCCTTCGTTCTTTTTCGTCCCTTTCACAACTTCCAAAAACACTCGCGTTTAGAAAATGTATACCGATTTTCTTTTTGTTTTGTTTCTAGGTTGAAGTGTTTTTGAGCGGTAGTGGTCGATCGCACAAGGCGAAGTGCTGCCACAAGAAGGTCACCATTTTGTTATAGCCTGTGAAAACTAAACAAAACAAAATTGCGGTGGCTTAGCTCGGCTATGCCAGGATATACGTAGCGTGAGCTTATGCGAACAAAATGAGGCGCTATCAGCAGCCCCGGTGCAGCCTCAGACTTGGTAATGCGCGACGGAGGCGGCAGTTGGGGACGGGCGGCGCCAGTGCGTCTGCCGCAGCTATGACGTCTCGAATGCGAAGACCGGCGAGGCGCGCCGGGCGCGCGCGGTGGCCCGGAGGCGTATTTTGAAATCCTACCCATTACAGGGGGGCGGAGCCAAGAAAAAAACAAAAACAAACAAAACAAAACTATGTCGACTCCTATTGGTCCACGTGACTATGACGTCATTGGCTGTTCTCTTTAGCGGCGCCAGCCCCTGTTTTATTTTTGTTTTGTTTTAATTACAAATTGGCTGTAATAGGCACTTGCGCGGGGTGCAATAATAGTTAAAATAGTTCGCGATGCTTTTAATTAGGAACAAAAGCCGTTGCGCTAGTATTAGATAACGTCCAAACGCGGACGACGTGTTTACGCTGTTGTGTGCGCGGTTTTTCGTTCGGATCTCGCACGCTTCCAAAGGTTTGTGGTTTCTAGTTCATGTTACTGTGTATTTATAGTCTCGAGCATCTCCGTGCAATGAAACACGCCGTATTCAAGAATGCCAGTGTCAGTTTGATGGATGCGTTACTGTTTGGATTGTACGCCGAGCTAGTGAAGCCTTTAAGCCTAGCTGGAGAAAAGACGATGGACTCGTTTGCATTTATAGCTTGAAATGTCGTGTTTGAAAGGTACGCACAATGCCAGACCAGCTGAACCAGTCCCACACAAACAGTTGTTTAGACTGGTGCTTGGCCGCGAGTAGCGCACATCCGAGAAACTGCCTACGGTAGCAGCCAACTTCGTTCAACTCCGAGACATGTCGGAGGATTCCGCACCGCGGGAGACTGCAACGCCGAATTTGACTGGCACGAGTACCGCGGAGTCGCACAGGTTCGCTTGCGAAGGACCTTAACGCGGTTATATGCGACATATAAGATAGTCACACTTTAGGGACACTTATCAAAGCTTTGGCATGCTTTTGTAAAGTATCACAAAATCTGCAACTTCAAAATTTGTTTCTAGAATAATGCGGGTTGACTACGTACCTCCTGAAACAGTGCAACCTCGTTTGAATATTTCAACCTACCTAGGCCTTCACAGGCATGAAGCAGTCTCTCAACACGACCAATGACCCTCTTGTCACCATATCAAATGAAAAAGGAGTTGGCTGGACCGTTGTAGCATTAAAGAAAGTATATTCAGAAAACGGTAAAAATATGTACAAATGTGCAAATGAACTTGAATCCTACTCTGTTTGGACTTGATTTTCCGGTTCTTGTCACCGTCCTGAAGCTCTGGCGAACCAGCTGTTCACCTTGCATTTCATTCATTTCATTTATTATACTCTTGATGGCCCCATGGGGGGCATTACATAAGGGGGTAACATAAAACACAATGTAACACTTCAAGGGTTGAAATCAAATGCAGAGACGAATAGGCTGAAAGAACACCTGTTATTTTACAGTGCAATATTTTCATTATACAATCATATGCTTAGTAAGTTCTGCTAAAAACAAGGCGTGATCAGTAATTGTTACAATGGACTCTGGTAGCGCATTCCATTCCCGTATACACAAAAAAGGGAGAGTTCTTTAAAGTGTTGGTTCTGGCAAAGGGCATTTCTATCTTCTGGCAATGATCACGGCATAGGGACACATGACTGGCTGAAGAGAAGAATTCATGGTCAGTCCAGGGCTTGTAAAACAGGTTATGAAAAAAGGATAATCTATCTACGGTGCGTCTAGTATTAAGGAGAGGTAATGATAAAGAAGCCTTAAAGGGATACTTCAACGAAATTTGAAATATTCCCGTCGTGTTCAAAAATAGGTTGAATATGATCCACAATATCCGTAAATGACAATCGCACGTTTGTTTTTTGATCCTGGTGGCTGTATTTTTCGTTATAAACGGCCCACTCTGGCAAGCGCTCGGAGAAGGCCCAGCTTAGAGCACGTGACATCCAACGCAATCGTGACGTAGGTCGTCTCGAAACGAGCAAAGCTACGGCGAGGCTGACGTCGAGAGGATGGCCTAGTCGTTCCAGCCACCGAAGCGGCTGCTTTTGTAAGAATTTTGAGTGACGTGTTAATCTTCTATAATCTTGTAGAGGGACAATAGCGACTTCTACGACACACAAAAGGGATTCTCGGGAAGAGGGGAGTTCCTCGTTCCCCTCTTCTTCGTCGTGGCCGGAGGCGAGACAACCTCCGTCACTAGCTGTCAAGGTTCCTAGACGGGCATTACAAACGAGGCGTTAGCGACATCCACCAGGTGCGCATTGCTAATCGTTTAATTCGTTTTAAAATTCCTTTTCGAGACTTTTTTGACAATATATTGGTATGTTCCATATGATACTGCTCCTTTGAACATATATAGACCAAAAATGAGCGCTGAAATTTCGTTGTAGTATCCCTTTAAGGGCAGAGATGCTCGTGGGTGAGTAGTCAGCAAGAATGAATCTAGTTGCGCGGTTTTGGATTGATTCTAACATGCTTGGTCGTCGAATCCAAGTGCTCTAACAGTGGCACCTGGATTCAACCTCTTGTGGGCACCGACCAATCTTAAAATGGCCATGCCTCGGGCACCTGCCAGAAGTGAAGATAGTTGGGTGGGTTCCTTCAAGTCACTGCCAAGAGTTGCTCCTGCCGGTGAATTATCATTCCAGCTTCTCGTCTTCAGGTGCCCTGGGTCGCCGCCGAGAATTCCCGCAAGGGCCTCGGGTCATTACAGAGTTTGTCCGGTTGTCGCTGAAACACTCATCTGGATGATCGTCGGAGTCGACTTGCACGGGACACGCCAGACTCCGTTGTTCAACCCTTGCCACTACCTGCTTGCTCCCGGTTGGTTCGCCCCTCCTCTTCGTGGCTGGATCCCTTCACCAGAATTTAGTTGCACTAAATTTCTCATGTGGCATGTTATGCAACCTGTACACAGTTTCCCAGTCACATCACTTTGTAGCCCTAAAATAATTGTGTTGTATGTGTTTAGGCAGCCAGAAGTTAGTCAGCCTCAGTGGGCATCAGGTGTCTCAGCTGTAGGTGAGAAATGTAGCCAGTGCAGTACCCCTCCTAGCCTAGGGTCTTCAACGTCCATTAACATCCCAACAAACACGATATATTTTCCTGTACAACCTATTGTACAGCCAACAAACTCCCCATTTTAACTATGTCATTAATTAACTGGAAACATCAACCAGTATATTTTTCAGTAAAGATAAAACATGCAATCTTTCCTACCTACCAAGGCTTTCCTCCTACCGTATTGCAGCTCGGGGCACATACAGCAAAAGCTTCTGCCACGCAGCAGTTTTAGCTTGTCTTAATAATAATTGGGGTTGTGTGGATATTTATACAGCGTGTAGTTGGTCAGCCATTTCAAAGTTGCGACGAGTCACTCGCTGTAGATGAGCAATTTAGCCAATCCAGTACAACTGCTAGTCTGGGGTGTTTAACGTGCACCATGCAGTAGTGATATACGACCGCACGCTGGTACGATGCTCATCCAGATCGAAACGAGCAGGGGTGGCGATTGAGCCCAGGATCCCTGGGTTCTGCAGCGCGAGCTTTCGCTCCACGTGCTCCGAGCTGGTGTGCGCTAGTCCACTCGGCCACCGATCCCCCTCTTTTAGCTTGTCTTACTAAACTGACTGACTGCAAGCTCATTTCCATAAAAAATATCAACATGTCTTCACATTTGAGATAACAGAAACAATCTCTCATTTTAGCAGTATCCTGCATAGCGTTCGACATCCCATACTCTTGGCTAAAATGTATGTTCTACCACTTTTGCTGTTGTACACGGTTAGTGCAGACAGGGAATTCTTTTTGTGATAAGGTTAAGAACGGTGTACTAACACATCTATCGTTCTGTTTTGCAATATTCTCTGTCTCAATGGTTTCTCTCATTGAGAAATTGAGGCAGAGAATATCGCAAAACATAACGATAGAGGTATTAGTACATAGTCTTTAACCTTATCACAAAAAGAATTAGACTACCTAGCCTTGCATTAATTTTAATTTTAGTTGAGAAATCATTGAGGCAGAGAATACTGCAAAACATAATGAGAGATGTGTTAGTACTCCGTCTTTATCCTTGTCACAAAAAATTAGACTACCTAGCCTTACATTAATTTCAATTTGAGTTAGTTTACGGTTTAGCTTCCCATTGAAGAAAATAAGACCAATTATTTTCCATGGCCCTAGTTCATAATACAAAAAGAAGACGAAGAAAAAAGTGTAAATATACCAGAGAGTTGTTATTCAGCACTGCGTAATTGTCTCTTTCTTTGTGTGTGCACTTGAGTGACTGTTTTGCGGGTGTGCTGTTCCCCCAGTACATAATGACCAATCAACTCGCCTGAACCTCCGTGTTAACGGGTAGTGACCCATCTCTAATCACAACAATGACGACAATAGCCGAAGCCTAACAATATCTGGAACTTGGCACGTGTCCTGTGCTTTGCCAACCTCAGCGCGTGGCTATGATCAACATAGTTGGCATGTAATCGGCTCCAGATCACGTAGCCGCTTGTTCTGGCTGCGAGTTCAGGGAGTCAACGCTGCTCGTTTTTCTATAATTTTTGTTTTGTGATGTTTATTGCATGGGGAGAAAAACGGATGTGTGTTTCATTGGTCATAAACGTCAGGGATTCATTTTAATTCACGCAAAGTACAAAAATTGTTGCACCGCCCCTTTAACTTTAATCCCGGTAAAAAGTTAACCGCATTTCCCTATGAGGAGGAATTTTAGGTCACGTGACTGGCACGGCGGGGACAAATGGCGGTGGCCCTGCGAGGGAGCGTCGCTCGGTGTGGAACTAATATATCATGGTAGCTGCAATCTCGGGCGCGTTAGTCGGCAGTGAATGGTGCAGGAGGCTGTCACTTTCTCTTTCGACATTTCTAAGCCTAAATGAATGCGGTAATTGTCGGCATGGCAACGTCTTTGGAATACTATAGTGCAGTGGTCTCAAACTCATTTGATTGTGGGAGCCAGACAGCCCACACCGGAAAGGTCGAGGGCCAACGTAAGACGGAAACGGAGGGGGCGGTTTACAGATTTTAAAGAGAAGAGACCCTATGCTCCATGCTTTTTGTAAACTCACAGTTTTGCCAGTAGCATCTTTAGATTTGATTTGTTTATCTGACTACTTTGAGCCCTGACCTGATGCGATGAGAATTAAAACGACACCGCTCCGCCCAGGTCCTGGCATTTTTAATAGAACAAGAGAGCGAATACATTGTCGTTCCAGTTGCTAAATTCACTCGGGAATTAAGCAATCTCACTGTGTCTCTAGCAAAACAATCAGTTAATTAGAGAGTTTTTGCTTTCCTGGCGATTTTTATCACGACACTTTGAAGAAATACTTCTTTTTTAACGATATTTTTTGAAGGTGAGAATCGCGAGCTCGTAGCTTCATCTTTGGCAGTTTCTCCTGCTGTTCGAGAGTTCGCACAGCCGAGATGCATCCTTCAACGAAATAGCTCGCGCTTGCAGCCTAGTAGCAGAATTGTTGTATATTACAACAAGCTAAGAGGCAAAAAATAAAGCGAAACAAAGGGCACATTAACACAGGTAAGTATAAACTGTGTGGCTACGTTAAAAAAGCAGAGCTACTTTTCCAGTGAAAATGTATCGGCGAGATGAGATCACAATGGTTTATGCCATTCTAGCACTCGAGACATGTGAACCGGGACTCGTAGCCGGTTGCCTGCGGGCACACGTCCCAGCGAATCGCGGGCCGCGTGTTTGAGACCCCTGCTATAGTGGATTGCCTTGACTCAATCGGCTCGGTATTGATAGCATGCAAAAGCAGACAGCGTCCCAATAGACCTTTTGATAAATTTCCCATGCACCAAGGTGCATGCTAAGAGTGTTGTTACACGTGCTGGCACCTGCAGTAGTAACTGTTCTAAAGCAAAAGCCTAAAACAAATTTTGCCTTGCATGCGCGTTCGTCAAAGTCTTATTATGATAATTTACTTTGAATATTTTATATGGGAAAGGCCAGCACATGCGGAGCGTAGAATTACACTTTCAGCATTCTCTCGATGCTTGGGTAATTTAGTAATAGGTCTCTATTAACTAAGGCCGAATTACATGGTTTTCGATTTATGATGGTGTTATATACAGTTCTTACATGCTGACCAACCATGCTGCCGGTGTACCACCCGCCTTTCACTGCTCACTTCTTGCTCATCATTTCTACGACTGAACTTCATCGTCCTCTTTCAAACTTAGAACGAAATTTCAACGGGGCTTGTCTTCACTTCAGACTGCGAAACATTTAGAAATTTTCCAAACAACGGTTAATTTGGTTTTACCTTACCCAATATCTGTACCACACGCAGCAAAAACTGCTTCTTAAGCTGTTTGCCGCACTGCGTTGCGAAAACCCGGTAGCGCGCATTCTTGGGTCCCTCCTTTTCGCGTACTTTTCCTTGAAAGCCACTTACATTCGCTACAACCAGTAGGTGGCACCAGCTACCACCCATAATAAAATATGGAGATCGCTCATTCTGCCCTCGTCAAACTTGGCTAGGTACTTGTAAATACCTAGCAGGGAAACTTTTACCACGGTTAAAGTTAATTAGCTTCAAGCAAATGGGCCCTGGCTTCCTGTTGGGTTTTCTCTTCAGGGACCCCAGCAGCTCCTTCTGCAATAGACCTTTTTCCAGTAAGCTTCTGCGCATGCATACGCCCGCTTCCCTGGCCTTGTTTCCCGCTGTCACCATTTTGGCGGGGCAAAGTTCCAGTCGACCAACCTATTCAGCGCTTATCTTAGCACGTATTTCATGTTTTTTGGCCATTCTCGTTCGAGTATGGGGCATGAAGGCCCGTTCACACACTTGCGACTTTTTAAGACAGAGTGCCTTGGAACCTCTTAAAATCTCTTACGACGAGAGGACACGCTGACACCATCTACAGTGCAATCCACTTATAACTAGAGCCCTGCGCGGATAACAGTTTGATTATCCGCATCCGCAGACTTTGTATCAGCATCCGAATCCGCATCCGCAAACTTTTTACATTGTTGTATCCGATCCGCATCCGCAGACCTTGTATCCATATCCGAACTGCATCCGCAAAATGTGGAACCACATCCAACTCACAATCCAAGCATTCATTGTACATCATAACATCAAGCGTGAATGGAAAAAAAATATACAAATAGCATTTTTTATGTTGTTTGTTTATCTTTGTACAAAAAAATCTTCGGGTCACCATTCAAAGGGGATGTCATTTTATCATTATCAGTTTCATCGTATTTACATTAAAAGCAATCAGCCTTCCCGAGACACTGCGCGTAGAAGGAAAAATGATCTCAGTTACGCGATCGCCCTAGGAGTCCGCGACACTCTGCCCAGAAGTAAGCGCACAAAAAGGATATATATATAATTCATTTAGTTTACTTTTTTGCTTTGTAACACCTATTTTATGCAGACGCATACTTTTGAAACATTAATTTAAAAAAGGGCGTAATAAATCATGACATTTTAGTTCCGTCAAACAATCAAAAAGTAAGAGGTTCATATTCGTCCGGCTACGTCGCAGGGCATTGTAGTTGGACGAATATGAACTATCAGACTCTTTGGCTAGGACTCTAAGCATACAAAAAAGAAACACACAGGCAGTTTACGGGCTGCCTATGTGCGTGCGCTGTTGATTCTGAAACTTTACAAGCCGTGGCGCCACAGGGTCGCGCTCGCTGTCAAGGCACTTCTTTTGTTTTTGGAATCATGACCACACTACTCTTTGCGGAGAGGGAGACGTTTCTTCTACTTTCTTGTGACTTGTACGTTTGAGGTTTTCTATGCCCGGAGAAAAATGATTAGTGCATCATGCAAACGAGCTTCATTGTTGAAGTCATGCCGACATAGGTGCGAGAACAGTACGCTTACAAGTCTCCAGGCTTACCTCGGTGGGTTTCCCTGTGATGACTGTTAAGGTTTGGCTGTCTCTCTCTGTTAACTGACATCCAGACCAGTGGTGGTACCCTATGTTCACACCCTTTTTCACCAAGTCAAATCTTTGGCTAACAAGCAGAGTTTGCCGGTGGTCTTTTCAGTGCCGCAAACCGAGGTGGAACCCAGGACTCTCAATCTGATGTTAACCACTGCACTTCCTTTGTCCTATGTGCCACAGGTGTTGGTATCAGATCCCCCTCCCTTGTCGTAGATTGTACCATGGACAGATAAGGAGGTATGTGAATGTGAGGGAGCATTCCCTTTCTCTCCATTCCTCCTCCTCAGGCCACCTTGTGGTGCATTGCAGTAGGTGCGGCTGCATCCCTTCGGTCAATGATTTGACGATCTTGGCGCATAGCAAAAATAAGACTGCCAGGGAAATCGATGGGGCCTTTTTCATTTTATCGAGAGGGGAAGACGAATGTTTTAGCGTTCCGTCGGTATACCTGGGGGTGACGGGTTTTGTTTTATCAAGAATTGTGGCAGATCTGTGTGAAAATGATATGGCATGTTAAAAATTGTTTTATGAACTTTTTTTTTCCATGTATTCTTTTTTTGGTTTTCTTGAAAATAAACCCTCAAATGAGCGTCAGCACTGTGTCTGAGCACTTGTTTTCTTGTCCTTTGTCAAATCGCACTGTTCCCTTGCTGTCAATTGGTTGGGTTGTTGCCCGTTTTGACCTAAAGGAGCTTTGGCTCTCTCGCACTGCCTGTAACATGCCACGGGCACCTCTGGGGCTTTGTCTTACAAGGAGGCAACTCGCTTTGTAGCCCACGACCTGGCTGTTTAGTCCTGGTCTCGGACTGGACCGCTGTTCCTTGCTCATACTCTTTTGTATCACCCTAATCCTCAGCAATGCTCATTATTACAAGCTCTTTTGTTCTCCTATGAGAACAGGGGCACAAGTCCAGCACTCTTGTAAGCCATGGCAAATCTGGTATGCCTGTCAATTAAAGAAGACTAGCCGAGTAGAGGAGAAAAGCATTGAAATCTAAAGAAGATTAGCCGAGTTAAGGAGAAAAGCATTGAAATTTACTGTGATGTGCAAGACAATCATGCCTACACATTTTGAACATGAGTAATCATCCCATTATACTTCGTTTCAGCTTAAGTCCAGATACAGCCAATGCTACAAGCGTGCGCTCTGGGCTTTCAGTGTTCCTGCCAAGCACGCGCGCCCGTGCAGTGCAAGCACTGTGCAGGACCACATGCTCACTCTTGTAGCATTGGCTGCGTCTGGACTTGAGCTGAAACGAAGTATAGGAATTTATATAATAATCAGATAAATTCTTAATAGCTCGAGCATTAGTAGTGTTGTTTAGTATTGTAGGGACTTTCTATTATAATATCTACAGTAAATCATGAGTATATGGTACCATTAAAGGGCCTTGAGGGATAATGGTAAGTACAGTGGTCCGAGATAAGAGTTAAATTGTGTGAACAGCGATCGGGCAGTGCAGATTGCACAGCCAAGTGGGTGGCAGGCGAAAGCCTTGGCAGAAGTGAGCATGTTCAACTTTGTAGATGCACCCCCTACACGCGATACCTCTCCGCACTCTGCCGAGCACTTGATAGCATTTGTATGGTGCTGTCTGTACTGCCTTAATGCAGTTTGCACGTTCCAGCTCATTGCAGGCCACTGTACCAGAGTAACAATAATAATTCCTGGAGAAAGGGGACAAAGGACAAACAAATCTCCAAACACAGCCAGGTGACTGGTGCACGACTGAAAATATCCGCCTGGTCCTGGTACCGAACCAGGGGCCACTCCATTTCCAGTGGAGCGCTCTACCAACTGAGCTAACCAGGGGTTAGATGTCAGTAGAGCAAATGGGTTTTATCAGTTAGACCCCTTGTTCCCCTTCTCCAGGCATTATTATCGTTATTCTTTTCCAGCTCGCTTGCACCTTTGCATTAATTGCATTATCATCATAAAGAGAGTGCCTCCAGTGGTGGAACTGACAAATGGTGATTTGGAGCAGCTCTTGTAGCAGGGAACAATGGGTTTTGGAGCAGAGATTCCCACTCATGTAACAAGACAATTTTGAGCTTTCATGTCAAAAAATGTTATACAATCTCTTTAAAAGTTAGCCTGTGGAAAAAACTTTAGTTGTCGGAGTGTTGGGAGAGTAAAATATCATACCTACGGGGGACCTGGCCACTACAGATATTTATTGAACAATCGTACACCGGTAATTTTGCAGGAGTCTCAATTAACTTATTAGGAGTACCGATGGTGTCATCGGTTTGTGTTTGACGTAAAAAAGTTATTTTGGGCTACTCTGTAGGGTTTGCATCACGGTGAGGTAATTGTCGTGAGTTCGACGGCAAATGGGCACTTTTGTGTTGAATGTGTCTCATGCTGCCCTCGCTCGTATTCAACCTGCTACTGTTTTTACAGCAGCTAAGCGGAGCAGCACGTAGGTACTCGTAACTGATCACAACAAGTAGCGCTACCTATTCAAACGATCGATGTGAGCATTGTTCGCATAAAAACCGGTAACTCTTCGTTAGGCATGTGCAAATAATGGATTTTGGGTTCAAAGCAAATTCAAAGTGAATAGTGGTTTTGGCCAAATAGTTTTCAATCAAATATTGAATAGTTGCTGCACCTTTCACTACTGTTACACCATGCTTAAACAAAAATTCAGCTGAACTCGCAGCTCTGTTAAATCTAATCTAGCTATATTTATAGACTGGCCTCGGACCAGTGATTTCCGTTAACACCCCCTAGGGAGGATGTACACCCCCCTCGTTTTTCTGAAGCCACCCCTTAATTCGCAAAGGCTCCTCTATTCTCAATGCCCCCCCCCCCCCCCCCAATTCAATTCCTGAGGAAACCACTGCCTCGGACAGCCCAATGCCTACATTATGATGGCAAGTAAATGACAGATTTGACATAAAATTAAACCTATAAAGAGCCCCACCATATCCAATTGAGGGGATGTATAAATCCTGCTATATGGAAGTATTTTCTTCATTTCTTAATTAAATTAAAACAAGCACAAGTAATGAACACAGGTTGTTAAAACATTGCTGCCTAACACACACTGGCATAAAAACCAGTTAAATTATGAAGATTTTACTGCAATTTAAATACCAACAATCGCAACTTTTTTTTTTAATATATAATATTTGGCGCGCGCGTGCGTTATACCACTTTGTAGGTGTGCGTTTCGCCCAAGTGCGCGGCTGCGCTGCGGCGAAGCGAGTCGCGAGATCAGCTCCGCGGGTATTGCTTCTCCGTAGTGCATCGGTGCTTGGGGAGAAGCGCACTCGTGAGGGCTAACACGCCGTGATCAACACTCTGAAAAGTATGACTATTGCAGTTAATTTTGAAATGAATATCAAATAGCGTATAATTTAGAACTAGTATTTGATAAGTTGGACTATTCGCGCAGCCCTACTCTTCGCACATAGTACTTGCACCAGAAGAAACAACTGTACTTTCTTAATTTTGAGTAACATCGCCAAGAATTCCACGTTTGTTTCCTTTTGAGAACAGCTCCCTTTTGGCGCAAATTGTGCACAAATACCACCTTTGGAACAGTATATTAGCAGGGTTTTCGTTT
>JAZHYW010047125.1:0-62531 GCA_037355805.1 Ixodes ricinus
TTATCACATTCCGTTTATGTACTAGATGTAGTCTTATACTGATTGCCCGTCGATCTTGTTTCCTTTATATTGTATTGTTGAATAGCTGTTCACTGATGTGTTCGCATCTACTTCCCCTTTAACCTGAATTGTACAGGCGTATGTGTTCTTTTTTATTCTAAGTTTTGTTTTAAATTTCTGTTGTCGTTTTTCTGCCTTTACAACTTGGGTTACAAAAAGGTCCGCAATATTAGCTAAAATAATGTATAAAAAACAATTAAAGCAACCCTCCCCTAGCGGTGTGACCATTGGGCATCCGAAAGAATGCCTGCTGAACGCGCTATCTGCTCTCCGAGGAAGTTGTATACGGCCGACGCGCAGAGACACCGGGTTTGCGGAGACGATTAATACGACGGTCTCAACTGTTGCTATAAGGAAGTTTAGAAGGGTAGGTGGCGCCAATCAGCCCTTCAAAAACATAAAAAGAGGAACAGTGCTGCACCGGATTCATAGTCACTTGTATCTTAAGAAACGCTGTTATTGAAGATTTCCAACGTTTTCCATTCCAAGAATTCCATCCGAAGACATTAACGACGCCCAATAACGAATCATGCTGCATGAAACGTCAGTATTATATACTCCGCCCTGAATCTCTTGAGCTGAAAGTGACTATGGCTGTTCAAGCATTTGTCGAGGAGGGATTATTGACATAAATACAAACTCAGTGCTTCCGAAGCTAGGGGGTCCAGTTATGTACAACACACTGTCATTATATGAAAGGAGGCACAGACTATAAAAGCAATTATAACCACCAGAAATATTCATTATTAAGACACCCTTTTGGAAGACCGCGGACGTTCAAAATTATGTGATATTCAGTACATATTCCACTTGATTTACCAAGCCTTTACTTTTTTCTTCAAATCTTATCAATAAAGATTTTAAAAGAAAATAGGCTGTTTGTACCGTTACTCCAAGTTTCGGTCACATGTGTAAACTTGCCCAGACGTTTCTCTTATCTGTCCAAAAAACTCTTATACATTTAACAGTGTTCGTTTCCTTCCATTGCTCATTCAAAACAAAATGTACTCTCCGCATAATGTTTCACGCAAGAGCCACCGCGGTTACGAGAACCATCGCTGCGAGAAAACTCAACGTGCGCGCTCAACGCTCGCCAGCGGGCAACTGGGTTTCCGATAAAAGCTGATCGGTCGTGCTTCATCGTTCCGCCGACCCGTGGCGCGAGCGTCAGAGTGTGACGTCACGGGTCTGCCGCCAGACCACGTGGACGGGCCCTGGACTGAAGAGAAGCTGCGGTCGACTGCCGGGCGGAAATACTTCCGGGCAACCGTCGGAGATGCGACACAGAAATCGAAGCTCCCTTTCGTATCTTGTCTGCTGCCTGTGCTCGTGAGAAGGTTCCAGATTGGACTCTGCTCTAGATTCAAAGTTATAATACAGTACAAAAGTCATGCCCTCTTTCTGGATTTTCGGCTTTGAACCAGCTGGCGCAAGACACGTCTTTAGTGCATCGAAAGCGAGGCTACAGGGTTTGGTGCCTGACAGACTCTAGCCTGCACCCATGGAAGTACACGGGAAACTGCAGAGACCTAAGCGACCCAAGTGAAAGAGGCTTAGGGCTTCTGTCTGGAGCTCCCTGACACCGGACAGTGATGACTTCTCAAAGGATTGTCGTATTCCTCCTGCTTCTCTCTGCTTCGAGAGGTGAGTCCTGGCATATTGGTCAAACAGCGAGATAGGTGTGTCATGAATCCAACGTCTCACACGGCGTATGACATTATAATGTTTGCATCAACATACCTAAAAATTCAAGATATATGTACAAATGAAGCGTACTAAAGAGATTTTGATTTGTTAAATCACAAAATGTTTTCAACGGAAGTCTAAATCCAGCATTTTTTCTGACCGTCCGTCCGTCCAGTCGTCCATTCTTCTATGCATATACCGCTAGATATAGCAGGGTAATTGACGTCACGTGACTTAACTTTACGTGGTCTATACTTCAAGCGGAGAAATTTACGTCACGTGACCTTGACGTGGATTCAGTTTCCCCGCTAAACTTAGTGGGAACAGTTGCGACTTGGCATGTAAACACCAATCTATGTTCACCACGAATGTTAGCGGGGAAACTGACATCATGCGACCTATACGCGTACTTAGTTCTCCCTTTAAGTTAAGCTGGAAAAATGAGGTCACGTGACTTCTTGTCACGTGTCCTATAACGAAATTTAGTTTCGAGCTAAATTTATCGAGACAGTAAATGTCACGTGGCACACCGATTCGCTCTCTCTATGCATCTACTTTTTCCCCATCTCTTTCTCACTCCATCCCCCTCCAAGAGTGTATTCCCCATTCCTCATTTCTTCCTTTATTTCCTCTTTCCACTTCCTGCCCACCTACTTCAAATTGTCTAACTCTCCTTCTATCTCCCTTCCTTTATTCCCTCATCTCTCTCCCTTCTTCTACAGTGTCCTCGGTCGTCGCCCCTTCCTTTCCCTTCCTTCCGATCACCAATTTTTAGTCGACAGAATTTTGTTCCCCGTTCCACTCACCTCCATCGTCTCTTTCATCGCACTACAGTGCCCTCTTCCCTTCCCCATTTTCCACCCTTCCCCTCTCTGGTCACGTGACGAACCATGTCAGTTTCCCTAAAATTGATAGAAATATGCGTTCTTCATTACCGTGACGGCTCCTTAATGTCTCCCGATGCGATTTAGACAATCGCTCCTAGATACTTAATTTCATGCACTACACTACTTCAATGTAAAGCTCGCTGCATTTCTTTTTTATTTGGAGTACCATCACTCGGTACCATTACTAATTTTATCGGGTTAACGACTATGACTTATTACATAAATAGATGACTTAGGCCTAACTTCCGTGTCTATATGTTATATGGTAGTTTGAATTTCTGTTGCCCTTACACTTTTTGGTAGATACTCCACTTGTGTTTCTAGCGGTCGGTGGTTAATTCTGACAATGGAGATGACGAGACCGATTTCAGTGTTAATTAACACTAAAAAATTCAGGAGCGCTTTGCTAAAAACGATTGCCGTGCAGCCGTGAGCCCTTTAAGCAAAGCTGGCCTTCCTCATTCCGTAATCTAGAAGGGCAAATCCAATTATGTGTTAGCGACAGTGTGCCTACGCAATGTTGATTTTAGCGCCTGAATAATATCTATTTTGAGCTCAGAGTGAGAGCACACTGCTATATTTTACTAACTATTATCACTGCATGCACGTGTCAAAAACATTTTTTTCACCAGGTAGACGTGTTTGAAAGCAGGTGCAAATTAATATATCATAGATTTCGGCAAAAACAAAAATAAAACTTGATAAATGTGTTGCCATCACGCGCGCTTAAACGTTGTGGGAGGAACATTTTTGATAATATAAAGTGAACCTAAAAATATTACTAAATATAGATGTCCAATGCACGTTGACTAAGCCAAACTCCGAAACAATGGACTAAATGAGCGATAACTCCAATTCAAAGGGCATAATACGAAAATATCATCCTCTTATATTATGGACTCCTAGAAACGTATTCCCTCGACTGAGGCAGCGATTCAACACCGCAAGCTTAATAGCCAAAAAAAATGTTCTGAATCGAACTTATACGACAACGTGCGTAGTGTTTCCCTTAAACGTGTCCACATAACGCAGCAGGTTTTTGGTGAAGACTTGTAGCTTAGATATTCAATGATTTGAAGCAAAGAGGAGCCATGTAGTGCACATTGCGAACCCTTGTACACTACGCTACCATGTTACACGAAGAGCGACAGGCAACATGTCCGTGCGGTCTCGTTTATAACGCGCAGAGCATTTTCCTTTAATAACGCTCGTGGTCATGGCGGTTAAAACCTTTCAGAAAGCGGCCCCACCCAAGCAGCGATCAGTGCTCCGTGGTTGGTTCGCTTTCCGTGTGATTTTTTTTTCATATAGATTCTTCCCGAGCGTGACATCGCATCACAATAACGTACGAATTAAGTAACAGCTGTGTAAAACAAGCCTGGAGGAGTGTCTGGTCTTTGCCAGATGACGCGACGAACGACAAGCGGAGTTAAAACATTCGTAAGTAAAAAACGCAAAACAAAAGAGGCAACAAAATCCAGATTTCACGCGAAAGCACACACAGACATATTCAACGAAATTGTCTGCCCGCTCGGACAAAAAGCTCGAGCGTTGTTAGGACGAGGCAATCAAACCTAGATTTACTGTCGCTCTTTCCCGGGACAAACAGGGCGTCCTCTGCGAAACAACAACGGCTCGATGCCTCGGAGAGACGGCGCGGGGGACGTGTCTGACATGGACCGAAGAGAAAGAGACGGCGATCTTCCTCGCCTCGCGGGTCGGCGTCTGCCCTTTCTTTTAGGCGAGCCTCCTCTCAACGCGCGGGTTGCGACCGCGATTAAGACGGCCCAGACCCTCTTCCTTCGATCTCGCACCGGGGGCTTTACCACTCAGGGAGTCGTCGCGTCTCACAGTTTTCGCACCTGCCGCCGACCGAGCTTCAGCCAGGATTAAGGACGCGGGAGATCGAACATTTACAACGCTTTCGGTTTTGTTCTATAGAAGCCGGATCTTAGTTCCTGAGTACGCCGTCTTTCTTTTCCTGTCAAGGAAACAAGGAGGTTTGCTGCAAAATCTTTCAGACGTTTTTTGTTTTTTTTCTTGCTCTATCGGCGGCTGTTTCCAAAGTTGTTCTTAAATTATTGCTTTTCTGTTTCTTTCCTCTTTCATTCCGAGGAAGAATGGTATTGATCCCGCTAATCGCTTCGTAGCTTATTTCCTGTGTTCTTGTCCAGCTTAATTGTTAACGCTTTTTATTTCTCCGACGCGAAAACATTTTCTCTATCTTTCCTATCACATCAAGGGTGAATAAATTAAGGGGGAAAGGGCTAAGATCGTAGACCCGAAATGCGGACAACAGATGTTTCAGCTTTATTGAAGCATCAATAAAATGTGAGACCGACATTATATCGATTGCCGACAAAATAGGTAAATGAATTTTTAATGTAAAGGAAACGGAATCAAAGAAATTACATGGCACCTGCCACTTAACACGACAAGCCTCTAGAATGTCCCGCTAAGTATCTTAAGAAATAGTTTCTTGTAGCGACACAGGCCGGCCTTATATAAAAAAATTCTAAACGAAATTCTGAAGGTGTAAGTATGAACAGATGAATGTACCAAGAGCTTTTAACCTGAACAAACAACTTAATTGATTAGTTAAATTTTAGAACAACGTTACCACCAAAGAACATCGAATTTCAGCTTCGTGCGTGTCGTCTCGGTTCCGGAATTCGATTTAATGAACCTAATGAACTTCAACAAGCATCTAATGCATAATACTAAATTGGCCTACGTTTAAGGGGACAATTTTGGAGTGCATTATTTTATGGAAGGTCAGCGATTGAAGATATCAAAGAAAGAAAAAAATACCTTCCTCTACAGATGTCACATGATGATGTGTCCTACAGAGATGCATCCTACTTCTTCCCTTAAAGTTTTTGCAGCAAAGCGCTTCTTAAAACAATAACACTTTCTCCTCACTAAGTGCGGGCAATGTGCCTGCATAGAATCTACATTTACGCGACTTTCAGTATATGTCCCTGCGCGGGAGTGTGCAAAGGTTTGAGGGTGTTTACATCTGACCATCTGTTCGATCGGGGTCTGGTGGCCTTCTGGCCGCATTTTCAATACCTAGGTAGTGCGCCAGAAGAATGCGTAAGCCGTCAAAAGCTTGACAATCATAGTGACCTTACTTGCGCGTACTTTCGTTTCCATTCGAGGCGTTTACTTGTGCCATAGTACTATATTTGGCGTTTCTATAGCTTTTCTTTGACTCGCCACATAACTGCCACAGTGACACACTTGAGCCATAGATGCCACATATGAGCCGAAGAGGAGTAGTGACGCCTAAATACGACACTTGTTTTCTGATTTAGTCCAAAATTTTCCACAAAGAAACTCAATACCGAGAAGTGAACCCTGACGCTTGCACTGGTTTGGCGAATGAGAACAAAAGTTACCCAGACTTCAGTCAAGGTAAATCAAGTTTGACACTACATTTCCTTCTTCGATTCGTTTCAAGGCCCTAAGTTCCCATACAAAAAAGAGGAAAGTTTTGCCCAAGTAACTGGGCTTTCTGGATATGAGCTGCGTGGAGGTGACACAAGCGCTTATCGTTCGTGATTGTTTCCGTCCTACGACTGGTATGCTTTTTGCCACACGACGGCAGACCCCATGCACACTTTCAACCAATGTGAGCATCATTAAATTGCAAACGCGCTCCATGGTTTCAGTAGCTCCGTCTTTTACATCCATTATCTATTGTGCCTGGTGCTGTCAGCGGCTCCATCGCTGCGACACGATTCAAGGAGAGTGGGTTTTATATTATGTATATCTAGCCCCATGCTTGGCGCGTTGTAATGGACAGTGCCATCCGCCACGGAAAGGCCCAACAAATGTATTGTATACTATTTTGGAAGCTTGCGGGGGTAAAAACTGTATCTTAGTTCAAATATATGCACAATGTGAAACAACCTTCCCATTTATGAAAATATCTTGGAACATGAAAAGACAAGCGGGAGTTGCATATCTTATGAAAAATATATTCTATCGAAATTAGTTTCACACAATTTATTTTCTAGAAATACGAGAAAGTGTTTATTTATGCTAACCAGAGCGTTTCCGTCATTTCATTCGCAAATTTCCCCAGTTATAATTTTGATGCATATTTGGACCGTGATGTAAGTATCGAGTAAATCTTAAAGGCAGAATTAAAACGCCTTGAGCGTTTATAACATCGCTAGCGGAAGCGGGTTTGTTTGAGTGGGAGTATCCTGAGCCCGAAACCCACAGGCCGAAATAAAAAACGCCTCTTCGTGCAACTTGTTGGATTGATTCTGGCTGTCAGTGCAATAGGCGATTCCCACCAGGAAGACTTGCAGCTCGTCTTTTGGGAGTGCAGTTAGTTCCCGTTTAATTCCATGTCGCTGGATTGGAGCGCCGATCAGCGCCCCTCAATATGTTATTATAGGGGTCCTCACAGATGCCTTTTCGGGAAGGTCTTTTGCAACCGCGTCCGTCGCTTTTTTATCCTGTGGGGAGCAAGGATAATGTTATTTTCAAATACAAAGCGCGAAAGCCCAAATTCAAATGTTTAGGTAAAGCACCTGGCAAGTCAGTGGCTGAGGCCAATTTATTTTTTTTAATAAAGGCTTCAGGGAAGCGCGACCTGCGGCATTGGGCGATTCGCATGGTGTGCCTGGGTTGCCTTACTAACTAGCCGAGCTTGTACTGTGATGTTGTAAACATCGAAATTACGTACATACGTCTCAAGTCACTTTTTTATGACTCCACATCATTGTTCAACGCTTTATTCACACTCGCGCGAACTGCCCTAACTGTGGCTAGAGACACTGACATGATGTTTCACATCATGATTGTTTGAAGCCGTTCGCTTAGCTATAGTTATTGGGAGTAATGTTTCTACTTAAAAATGTTAGCTCATATTTGATACTGAGGCGAAGGTTTCACAATCTGAAAGTTTTTAATGCAGATTGCTTAGGTTAAAAAAAACCTTGAGGGAAACAAAAAAAAAATTGGTGTAACACGAATAAAACAATCGAGTCTCTGATTTGGTAATATAATGTTTAGGTAGGCATAAATTCTCGTGAGTTTGTAAATTCCTCGTCGGAACTGATTACTTACACCAACTTTTCAATTTCTCACTGCGGAGTGGACTACGGTGAGATACAAGTTAGGAATGATACATGAGCTGCCCCTTTAGCACGTGCTTTTTGCTTTCCGTCGTTCTTTGTCTCATGGTGCTCAAGAGACCCATAATAGCCGCGTCCCATTAGAGCGACAGACAGCAACAAACAACGACGACACACGGCAACGAGCGACAGACGACACCGACAGGCAGCCTGTTTGTCGGAGTCCGCCGTCCCACCTGGCAGACACGACGCAGAACACGGGGACAAGGAAGCTTGCTTCCTAGTGGGACTGGAGTTGTCAACAAAACACTTCAAAATACACAGACAACCTGAGTCTGGTGACGCGGTTTCCATGTTTTGCTCTTTGAGCATAAAACACGCCGACAACCACGGTGGAAGTGGAGACGATTACTTTATTTCTTGATCAAAGATTCCGCTTTTCTTCATTTGCCGTTGGCGACCTTCCGCAAACAGTCGTGACGATCGACACCAAACATTTTCCGAACTAGAATACCCGAATAGTTCCTTTTTGGGGTTGTTCGAGGAATGCTAAGTAAGCGCCACGGAATTTCACGCAGATTTTGACGATGTTTATAACTTCATAACCGAATGATCGAGGGCAGGCGTTTTTGGTGGACAATGCGGGCATCCCGATTATCACAGAACGTGATGACAAGTCTCTCGTCTGTGGGAATGGCTTGCTGCGGAACGTCATGTCCTACTCCGTGGTGAGCGGTCTTACTTTGGTCAGTCCTCAAGCATGGCTGTATCCATCGTGGTGCATAATAATCAAAATTATATATATATATATATATATATATATATATATATATATATATATATATATATATATATATATATATATATATACATACATACATTGTGAGGGTGTTTTCGGTCGCTTCAAGAAGAAGACAAATGCCGGTTGTTTCCTGGTCGAGATCTATTCTAGCACGTGCTCCCCGAGTCTCGTGTCCCAGCCCCAGCAGCGCGGAGTCCCGCGCACTGACGATTGCGCTTCCCACGCCACAATATATATATGTATATATATTTACATATATATATATATATAGGTGAGGCAGAGTAGTTTGAGAACAATGGACCGGAAAATGATTGCTATGCTAGGAGTTTATTATATGTATTACGACAGTTTCGCCGAGACGCTCGGATTCGTCGGGAGATGTACGCCATCTCCTGACGAAGCCAAGCCTCTCGGCGAAACTGTCGTAATACATACAATAATCTTGTAGCATAGCTAAACTTGATAAAAAAAAAACTAATTATAACAACTAAAAAAAGCGAGAGAACAACTGTTTAGTACAATGGGAAAGTGTAGTTTCGAAACGAAAAAAAAAAGGTCGAAGAATCAAAAGCCATGATGATATTTAAAAAAAAAAAAATCAGGCGCGAACAACCTTAGCAACAACAACAAAAATATTAGCCCTACTCACCATGACACGGAAGGATTTAGAGAGCTCCCTTCACGGCGGCATAGCAAATAACATCGCACAGCGTCGCTGAACCACGTAGTCAAATTTTATACCTAAGCATGTCCAGAAGCTCCACGTGGACTGAATTTGTTCGTTTCATTTTTTTGTCCCAGCGGTCTTTTATTCACCTTTCCAATCTCGCTTCTGATCTCCGATCAAAGAAAAAAAATCTTTCCTGCTTGTTTTTAAATGTTTTTTTACTCCCGACGCCCTCAAGAACGGTTGCATGGCTCCGCATTTTCGCGCTCGATCCTTTCGGCGCACGCTTCTTCGCTCGCCTGAATTTCTTCCCATATTTTTCAATCGTTTGTTTGTGTGTACTATCGTTCTATCGCTCGTTGCAAGACCAGACTTTCCGCCGCTCAGATGTTTTTGAAATGCACCGCTTCGGTGAAGATTCAACTCAAATAAAGCGCACCGTGCGCAGAAATCAGAGCGCAGTCCGCAGAGTGCCCTGAAAAACAAGCAAACAAGAAAATATGAGGGAGCCGGGAAGTATTATGCAAACAACATTCGAAACAAATGACAAAAACTGGGATGAGTGAGTGGGGAGAGCGTGTATAAATCTGGTTCAGCATAATCGCAACTATCGAACGGTTGCAGCAATTCACTCTGGGAAGATTCCCGAGGATATACGATCCGGGATTATATCTCGCTTTGGTATTTTTTTTTTTTTTTACGGTACGGAAAATAAATAAACTAAATAAACCAAACGGGACTGTGTTTCACTGTTCAAGCTTTGCTTGCGTTCCTCTTAAAAAGCCCCCGAGCGTGTTGTACTAATTAATAAAGAACTTCGGTTTATGTCGCTACTTTCCTAATCAGTCAACCATAGAACTTTGGTGATTTGTCATAATGCGCCTGCAGGCAGTTCTTATTCTCCTTTATTTATTTGCTAACGCATACTAGCTGAAAGAGGAACCACGTCTAATGTGCGTTTTCACAGGTAGCAGGCTTCTGCAAGATTATTATTTCATCTATTGTTTTTAACCTTTAACAATGGAGCTTTTTATTTTTTTTTTGCGAAGTATCTTTTTGAGTGGTTGGGTTTGGTTTTCAAAGAAAGAGTACAAAGAAACAGTCAATCCGCATGGTTTTTTCTTAATTATTTTGCGGCATCATGTTGATTGCTTTTACGTTGTTTATGTTTAGAAGCATGAAATTAACACAATGGCGGCGAAACGCTGTCACCTTTGTTCCATTTGGTTTTATTTTTGCGCATCCGCTTACGCGATATTCCAGTGGCTTCAGATTCCTGAGCGGAGGACACTTCACAAAGCTTTTCCATAAGCTGATGAGATCTCATGCTTTGAAGTTAATTCCGAAAAGCGTTGGAAGTCATGAATCAAAAGAGCCACTGTTCCCTAGCACCCCTACTTCCATAGCGGCCGATATGCAAAGCGAGCATTAAGTGCGCGGAGAATATAATTTCTGTAACTATGAATAGCCCAGTAAACCTGAACACCGTGTGTATATTATCTTTTTTTTTTCACCAAATATATAACAAATAGCAATACCACCCGCGGTGTGCTGCATTTCGCGTTTAGGTGGGCCCTTTCAAATGTTCAATCACCGCCGTACATGTAAGGTGACTATCGTTAAATTGTAATTAAATATACGATGTCAATATGTTCACCAAACACGTAACTTCAACAACATGGTAAACCTGAGACAGCGGTGGAAAAAGGAAAACGTGAATAAACTTACACATTTTTTTACGATAACGAAAGAGGAACACGGAAGACAAACTGACAACACAGGCATTCGGCTTGCAACAAAACGTCTACTGGTTTCACTTGCCTCCCAAAGCTCAACTTAGCGTAACCAAACCTGTCGAGCTTCGGAAGCCGAAGTGAAACTAGTAAACGTTTTATTGCAAGTCGAAAGCTTGTGTTGTATGTCTGTCTTCCATGTCCCACTTTCGTTATCCTAAATTTGAAACCAACGTGCCCGACAGCATACATTACACTTACACCAGCTCGCCTCCACTCCGACTATTTCTTCGTAAAACGTAACTTTAATCCTTGTGGGAACAGTTTAGCATTTTTGTTTTATCGGCGTTGTGAGTTTATGTCTCTATATCTAGGACGTTTTTTTATTATTGATTATATGTCACTCTCCTGCTCTTCTTTGCAAATAAAGTTGTCGTTATATTGTTTTTTTAAGCTGCGCGAGTGGGCACTCCACTGACGAATACAAGAAGATAAAACGCAGCGGTGTAGCTGAGACGTAATCCATATTTGAAAAGCAAATATTTAAGGGGCAGTGCAACAACTTTAAGCTTGAACGAGTTTGCAGTTTTTTTTTTGTTATATTGTTTATCTAAGTACAACTAAAAAGAAAACGCGCCACCATCCTTCTTAAACTGCATCTTCCTTGCGTATTCGAAAAGAAAAAAAATAAAAAACAAAAACAAATATTGGTCGATTTGCAGTTGCGTGTGGCGGTTACGGGAACTACGGTGTCACGAAACTGGAGTATACGCGGAGTTCAACAAAACCTAACCCATCCGCTGCTACACTCGCAGTCAGCCACGTGACGAAGCGTCTTTCGTCTCAATTGCTCGCCGCAACCTTCGGCGATGCTGCGATGCTAATCCTTGAAAGGTCGAAAATCATAGAAGGAGCGACCGCAGGCTTGATGACAGAACCCAAGGGAAATCAGGTTGTTCCAGGGAGACGTCACTCAAGAGACGGCGTGAGAGTTGAGGGAAACTTTGACCTGCGATTTGTTTGTATTTTTATTCTTATAAAAGCTAACGCGTGCAAGAAAAAAAAAAGGTTTTTTGTTCCATTTCGTCGTTTACCCTGAGACTGGGGGTTTTTAGAAGAGCAAAAGTGACAGAAAAACAGACAGGTCTCTTTTTCTGTCACTTTTGCTCTTCTAAAAACCCCCAGTCTCAGGGTAAACGACGAAATGGTTGACTTCCACAAAGCTAGCCTGTACTATGACTCTTTTTTCGTTTTTTGTTCATCGTTTTATTGGTGGCACAAATAACTTCCAGCGCCTGATTGGCAAGGTTCAGAAATCGTTGCAGCGCACCTTTAGGCTCTAGCTGAATAATTTTAGTTTCACTTAACTCGGGCTTAAATATCAGCTTTACAAACTCGCAGGCGTGTTACGCTGTATTGGCAAACCTCGAATAAGGCTTCCTTCGCTCGGTAATACGTTTTTTAGAGGTTACGCGATGTTCAACTTTCTCCGAGATTGGGCATGCCTTGGCGAAAGCACTCAAACTCTATAAATCGCCAATAAACGATCAAGACGTTAATAGGTGAATCTTAGTTCTCTATCTTTCACATAGCTTCAGAGCGCGTAGATGTTTAGCAATATTTCTGATCACTCTAGCAGTCCTTCAGAAAAAATACTTCACTAAGAAAATGTTAAATTTAATGTGTCGTTACGCATCGTAACCACATATTTTTTCAGTCGTGGCATGAATGTTATATACGCCACCTTTCAATACACGTCCTTGGCGATGGAAAGGTGCTAAACACATTTATTCTTACGTTGTTTCATGTGTGGAGTGTGGTTCAATATTTTGCATAGCTCCACCTGATGCGTATTAACTAGTGTCTTCTATATCTGGTAAACAATGGGCACTTGAGCTAAGGACTATGCGGCGTGTTCTGCGGTCACACAAGCCTCTAACATCTCTCGCTATAGTTCCGCATCTAAGAGATATTGATTATTTTAGCCCACTGCTGTATGTCAACCAGAGCGCCTATATTGAGTGTTTCAGCGAAGGCTTTCAAAAAGCTACAAGAATGGATCATGAGAAAATAAAAAAGGTCACGCAGGAAAAAATGCCAGCAAACTAAAGCTAAAAACTGCGTTTTAGCTTTAGTTTACTGATCGGAGTACATTTTTCCGCCAGCGGTTCTGCTCCTCTTGACCGAAGAGTGAAGCCACCGCCTAGCCCACCTCGTAGGAGGGAGGGAAGTATGCCGCACGTGTGTTGCAGGTCTCGGACACCGAAGAGCAGGACCGCGCAGATAAAAATACTAAATCCTAAAAACGCGTCTAGATTGATTTTTTTTTGTGTTTTTTTAACGTCTTAAATGTTGCCTTTTTGAGAGCCGTCTAAAGTTAGCGGATTTAGTAGTTTTTGATAATGCTTTTCAAGTGTTTAATTGAAACCATGTAGTTTTTCACTAATTAAACATTTCATTAGTAAATTTATTGAATTGTTAACATAATTTTTTTTTACATTACCTTGCGTTTGCCGTGGCTGGCAGTTTGTTCCTGAAAATAACTTGCCTTCTCATCCACCTTACTCCTAGAAATTGTTTGTTACAAGCTTCGCTAAAATAGTTTGTATAAAGAAAGCTTGGAGGTTTGGAAAACAATGGGTGAAAATAAGCTCCGTGGTGAAATTAGAAGATCGGGAAATCGATCTGGTAGGTCCGACGACAACTAATCGTTTTCAAAACGGGTGTTGATAGAACTAGGGAAAGAACAAAAATTCCCATTTTTTTGCATAGTTTTTTTAACTATGGCTCTTTCGCCGATAGTTCCTTGATCAATGGGAGTTCTACTAACATGTGGTTTTACACTTAGCTGGTAACGAGAAGCTATTCTAAATATAGGAAATCGAAAATTGAAATAAGGACACAATTTAATAAATGGTTCTCGGCTTTTTTTTTTCTCTTTAAGGAATTGGTATGGCACGTACCGAATGGTTGTTTTCGGACATTTGTAACTGTCTTAAGATCGACTAAATTATTAGGGAGCTATAATCCTTGCATCTGACAACTTTTGACCCGTGGCAGCAGAATTATAGTCATAAAATTGGAATTTCGAGAATATACCGTTTTCGAACACATATTATTTTTACACACTGTGCTCTTAAATATTTTTAATTTCATTGGAGTCGACTGTGCAGCACTCTATAACTTTTCATTTTTTTGAGCGCCTCTTAACTTCTGAATGAGAATACCCGATGATAGATTAACTGGAAAGTAATATGTTTACGAGGACTAATATACCCACTTTATGTTATGCCTCCGCGTGTAATACTGTGCATTACCGTCTAGCGATAACAAAGCGACAACAAAGTTGCTCTGATTTTCACAATGTTTTCTTTGTGTCTTGCATGTCCAATGACGTTCGCTCGTTGTTTTCCGCTGACTATAAGTTTCTGCCTGTTTGACCTCATGGCGAGCCAAGTGCACACTTTACGTGATATTACACGTTGCAAGTTATGCGGGAGTAAATGAGATACCTCTCCTCGAACAGCACAGGAGGCAGCATATCCATGTTGGTTATATGAAAAAAGGAAAAATATTTAACGCCCCGTCAGGCATGATAGCGTTCATTAAAAGACTCCACCTCTTTTACGCTCCACAAAAAAAAACTTCAACGTGGCCAGCGTTGACTCGCTTTAATAAAATCAAGAATAGTAAAATCCGTAGAACCACTAACACGAAAGAGTAGACCAATGAGTGCCGCAGCTACGAGGAGGGAGCCTCATAATTTATTTCTTGACAGCTCCACAATAGAGGCGCGACATAACAGAAAAAGGGCACGCGTCCGGGTCGTCTGGCGAGTCTCGATTAGCGACCCTTCTGGCGATGCCCGTTTCCTAAGGACCCCGGCGAGAAGGAAGAGCTGTAAAGGAGGTCATCGAGTCCCGCGAAAAATGTTCTGGACAACTTGAGGCAATGATGCAGTCCCCTGAAATATGAAAGACCCATTCGACTATTCAGTTTATGCCTTGCTTTTAAGCCCTTACATGCTAAACACATTTAATTTTAAGTGAAAAGCAAAAACAAAGGTTACTTTATTTCTTCGTACTAATACATGTTGTGCTTGTCAAAGCGAATTCGGCAGATTCACCATAAAATGCATTTTCTAATCGGTCTTTCATATTCCAGGAGGGTGCACGTTGCCGGCAGCAGGTAGATACTATTGAGTAGATGCCTCCTCAACCACCGTTGTCACAAGAAGCCACAGGGAAGGTCCAAAATATGTTCCGCGGATTCTAGAAGAGGTGAAGTGGGGTTCGGTGTCTCGTAGGCCGAGTGTTCATCCTTCAGTGCTTCCACGCTGTCGGTAGATTTTGTACAAGGTGGTCGTGGCTCGTCTTTCCGGAAACAAGTCCAGAGCCCCCTCCCCCCTCCCCCTCCCTAGGGTCTCGAAAACCGGTGCCTCGGAGAAGGAGTGGCGGAAATGCTGAGAACACTCGGTAGTTCACCGCGAGGTCTGCACAAAAACCGACTCGGGTTCATTTGGGCCTTGGTTCGAAAAGAAAGCTCCTAGGCGAAAGTAGTGGGGAGGGAAAATGTTATCCGTGGCATTCTCATTCGCTCCTTGGTGACAAATGTTATGCTTCCGAGCCAGCGGTGAACAAAAATTAGGAGGAATGGCAGTCTAGCCTGCGCGTAAGACACATATGAAACCCTTCAACAGCAAGACGTGGGAGTATGATGTACATGAATGAAAAGAGACATTAAAAACTGCCTTGGAAAAAGAGGAGCTACACTTTATTTCCCAAAACAAACTGTATTTTCTTTTCTTTTAAGATATAAATTTTTCCATATCGTGAGCATCATCTGCTATATTCGAATATTGCACTTCAAAGGAGAGATGCAGAGTTAGTAGTCTACAATGCGGCACACAAAATTTCTGGTGTCTTCCATCCTTCCCCGGGTTTTGTTTTCTGCAAAAGGCTTGCACTTTTTGTCTAAACAGACCACTTTGCAAGAGATCCGGCACAAGAATCCAGCAGTTATTCCTCTCGCATACTGTCAAATTAAAAAAAAAATGTTTGCTAGGAAAGTACGACCTGTATATTCCACAATATTTAGTGAAATATTGAACTTGTAGTTTTACCTACGACTACACATAACCATGAGAAAAGACTTTTATTTAAGATAAATTGGAAATAAATTTGAATACAATGTTTACGTCCACTAATCTTGTCGCCGAGCGTTTGCCTGACTTAATTCATAATTTCTGCTGAACCACTACTTCCCGCAAACGAACGATTATAAGTACGTATTGTAGTACCATCATTCAGTAAGCCTCATTTAAAAAAATACTTAGAGTTTTTATATTTTATTTATTATAGAGAGTTATAGGTCTGATCATTTGGAGGGGCTGGAAAGAAAAATGCTAAGACGTCATATAATAAGTAACCAATAAATTATGGCGCGGGAACACTTGGAGGGACCCAGTTGTTTGTGCCACCGCCAGATTCCATGTCCAGCCTACAGAGTGACCCCTAATGTAAAGCTTACACTTAAAATAGTGTACAAATGTTTTAAACCTACACGTCGTATTATAAAAAGGTAATAAATGTTTCTGAAATTTCAAATTGGGAATTGGAATTCACTTGATCCCAGACTATGTGTGTAGATAAATCACAACTTGTATTCACACGAGTGGAACACTTCGGGATTTTCTCTCCGAAGCGCGCATCACGCGAGGAAAACGAAATGATCTTGGGATACAGCGTTGCGACGTTAGCTCCGCAGCGGATGAAGGGAGGGATGCTCGAGTGATAGAAGCAATCCCGATTTTGGTGGCGGGTAAGTTTGTTTTTTTAAATATATTTTTGCGTCAAACGCTGTTGGTGAAAAGCGTAGATACCGTTAAATTCGTCAGCGGTAGTGTCAAGAGGAGAAATTGATATATTAGACTGCAAACGCTTAAGTTCCTCCTCTAAGCACGTAGTTGGTGTGAACGACGTAGCTGAGCAGCAAATAATCCTGCTCTCTAAGTAATGCATGTGATAGTAACATTTACAGGTATCTAATTTAACTTCGTAATTGTGTGAAGTTGAGGTAGGGAAGTTGATAATCTTATCCGAACACCCACGCCTAGCGTCTTGTCGAAGCCTCCGCCATTCGTTTTGTTAAAAAAGGCCACTTCTTCCACAAGTATGCTTTACCATAAAAAACAACCTGTTGAGCAAACATAAATATGGTGCAGCAAAAACGAGTTCTTCAGGGGCATCTCAGTCAATACTCATCTCTTCAAGCATTTGGAGCTCGCTATTGTTTTAGCACGGGGCCAATATTGTTGGTCGTTGTTCCCGCGCATGCTCGGATCGAAGTTCGTTTTATAGCCTGGTAATGACAATGACTCTGTTGAGTATAACGCTTGTGGAAGGTGCAGAATTGTAAATTGAAGGTAAACATCCTCGACAGAAATCTGTCTGGTTGGGTGAAATGACTAAAAAACACAAAAAAACATCGCCGCCTATAAGACACAGTTATAATTTACAGGAGCATGCCAGGATATTCGGGTGGTTCCTCAGAGCCTCCGTCTCAAGCGCCTCGCCCACACCAAGGAGGGACAAAAGATCTTGGCCAGGGCTGAGCACCGTTTGGTAAGCGCTCAAATTCACAAATGCCAGACCATCCTGAAACAGAAAGAGTGAGACCTGTTATATACGCGTCGGCAGCTAGAACATCGTGTTCCGTACGTATTCCTATCTGTGCAGTCTTTTGGCACCGGTGTTGCGTCCGCTACGGGAAAAACGACGGGCTTCTCAGGAAGAGAAGCTTTCGAGATTGAGAAAAAAGATTAAACAAGACAAGGCGCAGGCAACGCTAGTTTTGTGGCGGGCCTCTCTTCGAGACAACTATCTCAGTGCGAGACTGCAGCCCTATCCAAAGGTCATGGTTTCCATATGACCACGATGCGACCACCTTTGCCGAAAATAGTCGCGGCCGTGGAGGATGGCATCACGCGCCTAGATCAGAGTGTCCGGGAGGGTGTACGATTGAAAGCGATTGGCCTCCTTCCTAAGCCCTCGCGACGGCAACATCACAATCTATAACGTGATGAAACAGTGCACTACGCAGGCTTCGTGAGGACACAGGGATCGTGCTCCTATCAGCAGACAAGAGAAAATCGACAGTCGTCCTCGATACAGCGGTGTACGAGCGCAAGGTTGGATCGTCAAGTAGGATCCAACGGCACAAGTCCAGCGGAACATGAACAAAATGCTTGCGGAAATTTTCAAGCGGTACCCAGAGCCAAGAAGCCTTTACCTGGGACTCATCTGCAGGAATGGCTCTGCACCGAGCTTTAACAGGCTTCCTAAGATACACAAGTCTGATGTTTACCTACGGCCTATCGTGGACTTTACCACCTCTCCACTCCGGGCGCTGTAGAATTATCTCCACCGAACTCAATCTCCCTTGTTGGAAGCACGTCGACGCATGTACTGAACACCAGCCACTTCGTGGAGCGTGCCTCGCATGTCAGACTTAGAAAGATGACTTTATGGTATTATTCCACGTTGTGTCACTCTTCCCCAGCGTCCCAGTTTCTTTGGCAGTCGCCGCAGTCAGAGAGGCTCTCCCGAAAGATGACACCTTGGCCTCAAGAACCTGTCTCACTGTTGATAAACTGTGCCGCGTGCTAGAGTTCTGCCTCGGCAGTACCTACTTTAGTTTCAAGGGCCACTGACTTGCTCTTTAAGCAAGTAAGTTGCACTGCGATGGGAGCCTGCATCTCTGTTACAACAGTCAACCTCACGATGGAAGTAGTCGAACAGAAGGTTCTGCGGTCGTTCTCCAACAATCCCAAAGAGTTTATGCGATATGTAGACGACTTTTTTGTATTCTCACAAAGTCGGAAGTTCACAACTTCTTCGCGCACCTCAACTCTATCGAGCCGGCAATACAGTTCATCGTAGAATGCGAGAAAGATGATACTTTACGTTTCCTCGATGCGCTGGTAAAACGGGAAGGAGAGGTATTGAAGTTCAGCGCATACAGAAAACCAACCCACACAGGGCGCTACTTTCACTTCGAATCAAACCACCCGGTGAGCCAGAAGGTGTCAGTAGTGTCGACACTGTTCTCCAGGGCAATGGCAATTTGCTCGTCTGAAACTGCAAGAAGAAAGGAGAAGGTGGTCATTATTGCTGATCTCCGAAAAATGGATACACAAAAAAGTTTTATTCAGCGTGTCGGCCGTCGCCAAGGTCGCGCCAGCCAAGGCCAGAAGTCATCAGGAGCAACGCAGCCCCGTCCGATTGCGCGCATGAGTGTCCCTTACGTGAAAGAGACCATTGAAGCACTGGCACGCGTATTGCGAAAAGAAGGCGTTCAAGTGGCCCACAAGGCAGTGTTGACATTGGGACGGCTAATGCCAAGACCCGAAGACTGACTACCAAGAGAGAGCACAGGGCGTGGTATGCAAGATCCATTGCGAATTGTGCCCAGCCACCTTCATCGGCGACACAAAAAGCTTTCACGAAAGAATGCGCCATCACAAGAACGACGTGCTTAACTTCGACCATGAACGCAGCGCAGTTGCTGAAGGTTGCGAAGCGCGTGACCATTCGGTTGACTTCTGCTCATGCGCACGTGATTGACACGGAGCCAAAATTTTGAAAAAGGCTTGTCTTAGAATCTTGGCACATCCTACAGACGCCAGGAAACATCAACATATCGCTAGGTGCCCTACCGTCCGTGTACGATACAGTCGCCGCGGGAGTTAATAGCTCCACGCGAGCGCGCGTCTTTTTCTGAGGGGCGCTGGACTGGTGGCTTGCGATAGAACTAGAGGTGACGTCAGGGCGAGTCCATGCAGAGTGGACAGGGGAAGCCGTCTCAATTCAAGGGAATCGTTGTCATCATTCGCCTGCGGGGTGGGTAGTTCGAATGAAAATGGGAGATGATACCGCAAAGTCATCGTCCATTTTCATCTCGAGCTACGCTCACCCCCCGCAGATGATAACAGCGGTTCCCTTGAATCGAGACGGCTTCCCCGTCCTCTCCGCATAGACTCGCCCTGACGTCATCTCTAGTTCTATCGCAACCCACCAGTCAAGCGTTCTTTGGAAAAAGACGCGCGCTCGCGTGGAGCTATTAACTCCCGCGGCGACTGTACAAGGCCTACGTCAGGTGACGAAAACACCACCTATTTAAAAAGGTGAAATAATGTTTCCTCCTGTACAAAGACGAAGAGATTGAAGCTTTGACTCTCCCATACGACCAATCGACACCCCTGGAGAAGGAGCCAAGTAAGCTTCGAAACGTCGGGACTACTTTTTACGGTTTTGTGGTTAAAGAATTATTTTTTTCTTTATTAACTTGGAATTGTAAATTGCTCCCAACTGAAGATGTGAGTTGCAAGCAACGAAAAACCATATGGCTTCCCCTGAACATTCCCTGTGACAGACGCACAAGGGCTTGTTTTGCGGCCAATATGAAAATTACCTCGCCTAAAACTTGAACTGTTAATGAGGGTGACCGAAAGGAGCAGACTAAATGATTTACGGAGGACACAGCCGGCAGCGTTGCAACTTAAAACGTATTCCATCATTCGCATGTTTAGGCGTAAATTAAAAGAAACATACTGAAGACGTTTCTTTTATAAATCTTGTTAATGACGGTTGTTTATATTAGCTGTGGCACGTCAGAGGAAGATACTTTTCGAAACCCTCCAACATAAGGTGTGCTGTTTTTTTTTGTTTTTTTTTTGTATTTACTTATTTGTTTTAACAATGCCGCCAAAAGTACACTAATGCGGCTTGTGCGGGAGAATTATACGGTCAGGAGGACATAAAATAGGGGTTAATGGTCAAGACAAGTTAAATATTTGGCTAAAAGATGATTAGTTCCTTTTTAATATTAGGAAATAAATATATGGTTCCAATCAGAAACTTGATCGTCGTTGAAAAGAACTAAATAAGTAATTTCTAGAAATACTCTTAGCGCGAGGGAAGAGCACTGCTGCGCTGAGCTTACAATTCCAACAAAAGGCACAAGGCTAGCGGTTAAAAAACACAAAAGACGAAACACGAAAAAAAAAAAACAGCATAGGCTCGTTATCGCATTGGTAGCCTTGCTTCTGGTGCACGGGCGGTAGCTTTAGCGCTCCACCGTGCTTCCCACGTGATCCAAATTTTTATAAAAATTAGTGGTTTTCGATGATTACCAGGAAGTTTCTAGCTGGAACAATATATTTTCTTTTGCTATTTAAAAATAAGTGAACACATTTTAGGTAATTTATCGACTTATACTAACGATTATCCCCCTATATTGTGTCCCTTTGGCCGTGTAACTCACCTGCATCGACCGCATTATTGTAGCTTTTTTGGCTTTCTAAAGCAAATATGTTGAGCCTAAAAAAAACTAGACATTCGTTGTGATGAATATATACATATGTTTGTGCTTGAAAGAACAACAATGAAAGATTGAAAGATGGTGGTTATGATAATCTTGATATCCCGTGCTCTCTGTTCCTTCTTCCTCTTTCCCCTCGTCTGCTCTGAGGCAGGTCTCTTCTTTTTTCTTATCAGCGTTGCTAATATACCCGCAATGATCATGATATAAAACAAATTTATTTGTGTGTATACGAAAAAAAATTACATATTTGAAATATTCGATTTTATACAAATTTTTAATGAATAATATATCTGAGAATGAGGAATGGAGTTTGGTGTGACTCCCAAAGCGAGATATGCAAAAAGCGAAGTATACCATAAAACCAGCTGCCATAGTACACGCGGTGCGATAACTACTTCGATATACCAAGCGCAACATCCGAATAACAGTGCGTTAAAAAGACGGTTTTTCAAAGAAGACAGAATGCGCGCAGGACAAAGGATTACGACCATATGTCACGACGTACCGCTTCCTCATTGTGCACCCGCAGTTGGCTGTTGTTAATCAAACCGCGTTTTGCTTCTTCAATATGCAGCACACGTGCTCCTTTATCACCGGGATAAGTTCACTGTCTATGCTTCGGAAAAGAGGATGAGCAGTCGTTACTTTAGTGCAGCCCGTTTCATAAAACAAATAGTTGGGAATCAAGTTGAGAGAGGAAAACTCACTTTCACTCTCAACTCTTCCTCACTCTGTGAATGGCATTGTTCGAATCACGTGTGCACAGCTATCAGAAACGCCGGAACTGTTGAGTTCAGATAAGTTAAATAATCCTCAAAGTGTCGGCTGCCGAATGACGGTTCCTTTAATTACGAAGAAAATATATTTTAACAGGTAATATAGAACAAACAAGTAAAACAAAAAAGCTAAGTGATACTGAATAAACATTTTGACTAAAAATATTCAATTTTAAGGTATGTCTCCCAAAGACAGCTTAATACAGCAACATTGGTTTCGAGTAATATTATTTCAGGTATACAAAAACGTACGCAGCACACTAAGATATCTGGAGAGTTTGATCTCCCACAAAGCATATAGTAGAGCCAATATCTGTAATCTAGGGAGGTAGCTAGGCGATGTATGGGCCTCGTAAGTATATTTATAAACCTAAATACAAATAGGAATTTTAACGTGCTTTTTATATAGCGATATAATCTTTTAAGTACTTCGCTGGAGAGCAAACGCACAATATTTTTTTACGGTGAATTACACATGACACTGTGGGCACCTGTCGGCTAAGCGTCGTCGGTCGTATTGTGGCCAGCAAAGATTGGATAGTGTAAACCAAAGGCTCTGTTATATTCCAACCTTCAGCGCTGCAAATGTAGCGTAGCGGAGAAGGTGGGCCTTTCATTGGCGGGCGAGCAGGAAATCGATATCTGCCACCAATCAGTGTCGGTGCCCGCTGCGCTACACCGTGTTTGCTATGCTCGTCGTAGGAGTAGAACAGAGCCTTAGCGCGCGCCTCCGACGTCACGCCGTTGCGCGGGAACTACCGTCGGTACGGCCCGAGCGCAGTATTCAACCTGGCACAAATCTAGTTTATGCGCATGCGCACGCAGTGGGCCCACAACTACCGTGGAATAACCCAACTTTCTTTTTTTTTTATTTGCTTGTGGGCGTATTATTTGAGCTTTCTTTTTTAGAAAAGGCAAACGCTACGGTGCAATTTTTATTTATTTTCACGTTGGAGATGGTAACTGGTCAACAAATTCAACATTAGGAACCAAACAAAACTTATTGCTGAATTAATAGTGAGTTACCATTTGCGTGCCGTGTCGTCTGATCTCACCTCGTTCGAAGCCAATGCCAGGGGCCCTAAACCGTAGTACAGAGCGATCTGAAAGGAAAAAGAAAAATAAAATAAACGGCCCGGATGTAAGGTTTTGCCGTTCCAATCCCCACGTAAACCATTAGCTAATGGGGGATGAACACGAGGCGCGTGCTGCTGCATAGCGCCTGGCGGCTCTCCCCGGTCAACCGGCACGTCCTTAAACAAACAAACAAACAACATAATATTATACCGGCTCTGCGTGCGGTCAGGACCCAGGTATTATGGGCGTCGCTTGATGTTATTGCCGCACTAGGAGGTCGTGACGGCCTGGCCCGCGCGGGGTGTTTTGACGAAGAATAATGCACCTAGGCTCGACACATTGCTCGAGAAATGAAAATCAGAGTTTGCTACTGCAGAAGGAATTCTTTTACGTACTGATGTCCTCGAATATTCTATCTGGAATTATATCTAGTGTTCTCAATGTAATTCAGACACGCCAGAAGGCGTGCTTGAATTATATTGAGAACACTAAATAGTGCTGTTGAGAAACGAAATCAAGAAAGAATGTTTCAAAGGGTTTGCATGTACGTTTACAGTTCATGAATAAAAAGTGGTGTTAGGTTTTCTTCTATAAATCCCACCGTTTTATGCCTCGCGCCCCTCACTCTATCCGACCTTTCTTACTAAATGTTGGCATATATGTGCCACCTTTGTACAAATGACGCATGAATTGAGGAGTCTCTACCGAATACCGGGAATATGCGTCAAGATATGACAGCATCGGCTGCATGGAACAGTAAACATATAAGCTCCTCACGAGTGGGCCAACCCGAAGACCAGAGGATTACAAGAGGAGAAAAGCGAGCTTCGTCTGTTTGCGGCCGAAGCGGATCCAACCTTTCTCCGCAACAGGTCTGACAATGCATTAATTGGTTCAATGAAATATATTGTAGCGAAGGTGATGTCGCGGGAAAGAACGCAACAAGGACAAAAACACGATGGCAGTGCTCGCGACTTCAGTTGGAAGCCTCTGAGCAAAGCAGTCTGACGTTTAGTAAATGGGCGGGTTATAAGCGGAAAAAGTTAATTTGATGTAAAAAATAGAGCTCCGTTCGAGTCGACGCTTTCCCCGAGCATGGAATACACACCCGCTCCTAAGCAGGAAAACACCGCGAGTGTCAGCGCCGGAAATATGGCCGCCTCGGACACACCAGCTTCCCGACTAGTGGCTCTTATAATGAACCACCTACACAGCATGCCGAAGCCTGCAACACGTTTTGCAAAGCGCAACATCACCTTTTTGGGGATTGACCGAATTTCATAACCAAACGCCTAAAGAGTCTGCAGGATAAAGTGACTGTCCCAATGGACCCCGTGTCGTTGAACTTCTAACCCAGATCCTCTTGGTACACCCGAGCCTGCGACTGAAACGATCAGCATATAAAGGCACAGCTTCTTGGCCCCCTACATATCGCAGTTCAAACTCATCGCTGACGCGAACAATTGCGCTGATGTCCAAAAGGTTCAAGCCTTAGTCGCCCATCTCGCCAGGCCAGCGCTGACCGTATTGCATCATTTGCCAACTGAAGCTCATCAGTCCTACCTGGCCTTGGTGGTGGAATTGGACGAGTGAATCGGGGAAGGGCCACTTCGGTTCCTCCGTCACACACAACTTCTCAACCGCCGCCAGTTTGCGCTGGAAACAATCTCCGACCTCGAAGATGACATCGAACGCCTTGCCAGTCTTGCGTTAACACACTGCACAGAGGACACGGTTGAGGCTGTCGCTACAATGACATTTATTGGTGCCGTCTCGTCTATTGAGGTACAAAATTCGGTTGGTCGAGCGCGCCCTAAGTCTCTCTGGAAAGCACATACTTCTGCCTTGAAGGTACAGGCTGCCCGAGAAGCATCTGGAGTCATGCTCCTAGAGTCCTTGTGCAACCGCAGCCTCAAGCTAGAAAGACGCAAATACCTTCAGCTCCCGTTTCTTGAAATTGGCGCCAGCAAGGTCACACACGGTCGCTGTGCCCGAATCATGACCTTCGTCCTCGTTACCGGCACTCAACGACAATGGCTCCAAAATGATTCACTCCAGATTGCGTCTTTGTAGTAATAAAAGTTTGTCCACCACACGTACGTATACATATGGTGGGAGCAGGGGAAAATCTGCATAAGCAGCCTGACTCGTCCGGAGCCCCTTACAAACACAGAGCGGTGACAAAGAAAAAACCAAAAAACCCAAGAAATCATTGATTTTCATTTATATATATATATATATATATATATATATATATATATATATATATATATATGAATAAACACATAAATGTTCCCATATACACAACGAGACAATTTCCCGTCAGATTGCTTTCTAATATATTGAAATGGTTGCAGTGCTTTAGTATCTGTACCATAATGTCAAAATCTATGCTGCTTTTTTATATAATGCATAAAAAAATTCGTCTGGACGAAAAAAATATTAAAAAAAAAAATATATATATATATATATATATATATATATATTTGTTTTTGCGCAGTTTTTGGGCGCACGTTTCCGGCTTGAGCGGCGTCACTGTCGCCGTTGGCGTAACCGCGAGCGTTGCATAATGGGAATATTTCCCCGCTCAATTTAGCGAGAAAGGAGGAGGAAGGGTACGAAGGAGGAGGAGAGGCATACCATCCCCTCCTCCTCCGCAAGAGCTGCGCTCTAATTCGGCAATACAGATAATTGTAAACGTTTTTCATTTTTTTAAGAAAAGAGTCTCGCAGCTGATGTGTACTATAGGCCATAATATCAATGTTTGAATGCATGAATGTATTCAGTAACATTGGCAGGGTCCGTTTAGTCCTTTCAAGTTCGTAATTCATACGACAAGTTTTTATTGCCCAAAAGTTTGAATGACGAGATATATACGTTAATGCTCTTAATAATGTCAATTGGCGGCATCTTTGACTTTCATCTTCCTCCAAGGCGTCGTCGGTAGTGTACCTGTGCGCGCACTTGTCTGTACACGAGCTAAAAACCTTTGTAACACGGCTAGAAGTTTTAATGAAAGCAAAACTAGTTATTCCTACAAGCGCCGGTGGCAACGCTCTGCAAACCGCAACAGGGGAGGTGGTAGCTGTAGTGGGCTACACAACAGTGCTTTTTACCGTGGTAACCATTCAAGCTGCCTTGGCCGTTGTTGTTGAGGCTTCCAAAGAGCAATGACCTCTTGGCGTTGATTTTCATAAAGCACACAAGTGTATGCTTGGCTTCAATACCGGATTGCTATATCTGTGAACCGACTCGTTTCCCGTGTGTGCCTCTACAGTGACGGGGATTTGCGTGAGCGGACTCCTAACTCTCATGTCTGTCTCCACGCATTACCAACCATGCCAGCCCCACACGTGTTACCGCTCTACGAGGGCGTGACTGTCGGCCTTAATAAAACCAGCGGGGGTACTTCAACAGCTACTTCAAAAATTTACAAAGTGTTTCAGCACGAACAACTTAGATGTGGTTTTGCCTTCAGCAGCATGCAATGTCCTTGCTGTGTGCTTATCAAGTGCTATAATAGTCTATTGTTCAGTCTATTGTACCATTGGTGCCTGATGATGAATATCATCCTCGTTTTGTAGTAAAGTTTTCCCTGTCGTGTTTCCGTCGTTCGCTACCTCCGTTTTGCTATCGCAATGGAGACTTGTTTGGTTTTTACAAGAGCCTTGATTATTTCAACTGGTCGGACGTATTATGGGACCAATCCGCTGCTTCGGTCACTTATAAATTGACTTCGGAAGTGTCTAATCCAATTAACAATTTTATTCCGAAACAGCAATCGCGTAAATTTAAGTAGTTTAGTTGGTTCTCGAGAGAGCAAAAGCGCCTGCTTTGTATAACGTCGCAGTATAATTAAATCTATAGGAAAAATGAACTGGCCGTTTGGTATGTTATGTTGAGTGCTTTACTGGCTTCAGTGAAGGAACTATATAAGAATGATAAACAATTGCATTCATTGAACTAGAAAAAAGGTTTCACTAAAGAACTTTGGATGTTCTGGCGCTATCTTTAAAACCTTATGCACGATAACGCACAACATTTATGCGGACATGAAACCGCTGACTTTCTCACTTTATCAACTGATATAGCAAATCTTTTTTTATTATTATTTCTTGTCACGCACATACAACCTGAATTGAGCTCTTATGCGTATTTTCATCTCAATGTGACCACTTTTTGTTTGAGAGCTTAAACGTCCCTGAGGTGTGGCCTGATGGAAATATTTTTCATCAGTTTTACGGCAAAATCTACAGAACTTGTTTATATGTACCTGAGACAGAAAGCTTAGACGTCGATTCATCTACGTCCTAATATATTTTATCAAAATGCTCGTGGCTTAAGAACAAAAGCAGCGGAACTTATGACGAATATTCTTTCAACTGACATAGACATAGTTTGTCTGACAGAAGCATAGCTCTGTGACAGAATATCCAGTGTTGAATATTTCCCTCCAAAATATGTTATTCAGATGAGGGATCTCAACTACGCGAACACGGGCCAGAAAGTTGGAGGCGGGGTTTTAGCAGCTGTTGACTGTGCCGTTCAGTTACTTCGAAGAGCGGATTTCGAAACCTATGCTGAGTGCGTTTGGTGGACTTTCCTGCCAGCGATGGTTTCCAATACTTAACAGGAAACAATTATTTCCCTCCACTTTTGACGACGTTGCATTTATTGACCATTTCAAGACCCTCTGCAATACTCTTGATTTTTCTAAATACCGAGTAGAAATATATGAATATTTTAATCTTCCTGGTCTTGATTGGTCGACTGGAACGATGTCGCATATGAAAAGTGTTACTTCTAAGAAAGCGCATTGGTTACTTTGTTTTTCAAATTGCCGTGGTTTACTCAATTTAACTTTTGCAAAAATACTGCTGATAATGTGCTTGATTTATGCTCATCAAATGCACCCATGGAGTATCTTTTTCCAGCTGTTATACATTTGGTGCCTGGTGATGCATATCATCCTTTCTTTGTAGTTTAGTATTGCTGGTCATGTAGGGCCCGTGCAAATTATCAGTTTTCGTCGTTTTTTTATCGAAATGAAGACGATTACAATTTCTATGATAGTCTTGCTCAGCATGATTGGTGTGATATTTTGTCGGATCAAAATGCTGATTTAGCCACGACTAAATTGACTGCGGTAAGTATCGTAGCTGGCTCTCAAGAGAGCTAAAACGCGTATTTAATAATAAGTCTCACTCTGACCGAATGTATAAGAAAACCGCACCAACCGTCTGGTACCGTAAATTCAGTGTTTATCGTGCTCTTGTGAAAAAGTCTATAAAAATGATAAACAATTGCACTCCACAAATGTTGAAAAAAGTTTAACTAGAGAACCTCGGACGCTCTGAAGCTATGCCAAAAACCACATGAGCGACAATGCACAAAGCTTTTGATTACGTGAATCAACTGGCTATTGGTCCTGGTCAAGTGACACCGCTAATCTCTTCTCTGATTACTTTAGTTACTGCTATTCTAGTATGAGAATTTCCCAGTGCATCAGACAACATACCAACCCAGACTTTTCATCTGCTTTCACTGCTGACATCTGAGAAGTTCTTGAGGTGATGAAAGAATTAAAACCTAAGTTCCCGACGGGAATTGACGGTATACAGAATTTTGTAACTAAGGCTTGTTCTGATATATTTCCTTCCCTTTTGGAACATATATCAAACCTACCTCTTATGAAGGGTACTTTCCTGATTCTGATTGTGCTGATTGTACGCTACTGAGTGTACTTTATTGCAAACTGATATTGGTGCAAGTTTAGAGTGGTATAGTAAAAACACTTTGTAGCTAAATCCTGAGAAAAACTAAATTGGTTTCTTTATCGAGAAAAAGGGACGTTTTTCATTACCCTAATTTTCTTGAGGGAAATATGATAGATCGTGCATCTCTAGTAAGAGACCTTGGTGTCTTTACTGATGGCATTCTATCGGTCACTGCGCACGTTTCTAAGATCGTTGAATCAGCGATAAGAAATTTGGGAATGATCACTCCGTTGTCAAGTTCTTTCACTTCACCATTATCTATTGTAGTCCGTCTGTTTTGTATCCTTGTACGCTCAGGACTTGAATTTGGTTCAGTTAGTTATAAATTTACTATCTTTAACACAAGTTGAAATCATTGGGTGTGTGCAGAAGAAATTCATGCGAATTATTTATGACGGATACATTGGTGGGGAACTGTTTTCTAATTACAAGTTGGTGCTGTCTTTATTTGGGTTTGAAAGACTATCAACTAGAAGGGCTGTTGGAGACTCATTTTCTTCATAAGGCAGTGCATGGTACTGTTAAAACGAAAAGTGTACCGATGGATATAGAATTTCATGTGCCCTACAGACCTCGTTGCCATTTTTTTGACATTTTATCCTAGTATAATTTGTGAACTATCGCTATTATGTCGTATGCTGTCTGCCTTTATTATTATATGAAATATTGATGTATATATTTTTTTATCCAGTTAGCCTCGAGTCTCCCTTGCAGAGGTGTATTTTGTCCAACCTAGATTTAGTGTAAGGTGGCATTTGCTCTGCAAACATGTATTTGTGTCCTTAAAAATGTCTGTGTAATTTTCAGCACGTTTGTATTTTAAATAGTGTTGTGTGAACACGAACTGACAGTGCATCACACAAAAGGCGTTACAGTTGGTTGTGTGCACTAAAGAAAATTAAAATATTATTGTTACTATTGAATTGCAAATGACACACAAATAATCGAAGCTATTCGAGAATTAAAACCTACGTTTTCAACGCAAATGGAATGTATACCCAACTTTATTATTAAAGCCGGTTATGATATACTTGCCCTTCTGTTGAAACATATATTTAGCCTATATCTCGTGAATGCTGTTTTTGTTTATTTGTGGATTTCCTCTATAGTTGTACCCATCTTTAAACCTGTTGATCTGTGACTAATAATAAGTACCGTTCCGTTTCCTTATTGTGCGGATTCACAGAGGTTTTAGAAATGGTTCTGCATAACTGGATTTCTAGGTATGTAAGTAAAAAACATACTGTTCAGCATGGTCTTTATCTAGGGAATGTCACTAAAAACAAGTGTGTGCTTTTTCAGGCTTATTTGTACCGAGAGTGACGAACAAAGGCCAAAATTGATGCAGCATATTTTTTTGACATAAAGGCCTTTGACGTGTGGATTATTCTTTACTTCTTTTCAAGCTTTCCTTGTGTAGGCTTTTCGCTAAGTTTTGTGATGGGTAAAGGGCTACTTTAGTATAGGCAGTAAAACTGTTCGAGTTAGAAACTGATTTTAAAAGTGCTTTTTTTATACGTCTGCTGTACCCCAGGGGTAAAACCTGGGACAACTGTTGTATATTTTGTTTGTAAACGATATAGTTTTATAAGTCAAGCATTCGAATGTCCTTATTTTCACTGGTGTCATCAAACATTTTTTTTAAATGTTAATATCTTGGGCTGAATTTTGGGCGAGTTGGTATTGCACGTGAGAAAATATGATTGCGGTTTAAGACAAGGACAGAGGAAGAACTGGCACCACAGAGCGCCCCGCGGTGTCTGTTCTTACTCTGTCCTTGTCTTAAAGCGCAATCATGTTTTCTCACGTATGATATCTAGGATACTGTAATATATTGCAAACTAATATTAAAGCGATTTTCAAATGGTGTTAAAAAACGCCTTGTTGCTAAAAAAAGCGATTTTGTTGTTAGAGTTAACGTGATGTTCTGATGTTTAGTAATTTACCTGAGGGCATTGCGATCGTGAACCTTATGTGGAAGATTGTGGCGTCCAGATTGATAGTACTCTTTTATTTACTCCTCATGATTCAAAGATTTTTGATTCAGCAATAGGAACGTTGAGAACTATCACTGTTTTATCACGTTCTTTCACTTCACCATTATCTGTCGTGCGTCTGTTCTAAAGCCTTGTACGCTCAGGACTTTATTTGGTTTAAATTATTTGGAACTCGATATCTGTAACCTAAATTTTAAGGATAAAAAATGTGCAGAAATTATTTAATCGAATTTTTTTACGATGGAAACATTGGTCGAAAATTGTTTTAGTTACGATTTTGTTTATTTTAATGTTTAGACTTGAAATGTTTTTGAACGAGGAGGGCTATGAAAAACATTCAATTCCATCATTAGATAGTGGATGGTAGTGTTAAATTTGAGATTTTGCGTGTTAGTATTGACTTTCATGTGCCCACTAGAGATAGAAGTATAGTTTCATATTTTACACCCATAAAATATGTGAATCGTCACCATTGTCTCGAATGCAGTCTGTTTCATTTAACATACGCAATTGTGAAATATATATTTGTTTTTATTTAGTAGAATATAAGCCAGCCTTGCAAAATAGTTTCTTTTAATCTGACTTAGTGTTGTGTATCTGTTGTATCTGCTAAACAAACGTTTATTGGACAATGTTCGGTATAGGTATATGTCAAATTATGTGGCTGTAAACCCGAACTGACAGTATGTCACACAAAAATCTCCACTGTTGTTTGTGGGAAATAAGAAAAATAAAGCTTTATTGTATTATTCATATTACGACTTCAAGAAAGCATGTTATTTTATAAACACATAGAGCAGAAATTTAAACTAGCTGTGTCCTTGTCACATATGATGAAGCCATTTTTTTATGTCTATGGTATTTCATGTGCTAGCTAGAATTTATATACCACATTTATAATAAAGATTTAATCTGCATGAATATATAGCCTTATAATACATGGTTTAGCTTCTGCGGCGGCAAATATTACCGGGTTAAGAGAAATGCTTTGCTCGAAAGCGTATTTTACACTGGAGTGACATGTTATTTATAAGTATTTTATATATTATAAAAACGAATGTCTCCTAACAGATTTTAGTACGGTTTTCTTGTCAATCAAATTTCAGCTCTCCTAATATATATACACATAAAATTAAGAATAAAACATGTAACATGTATCGAAGTGTGGTTGCAGAATGGACAAAATAAATAAATAAATACCTATTTAATTATCCTCTCATTTTAGGTATACTCGGGGGAATCAAGGAAAATTTAGTGTGTCGTACCTAATAACACAATAAAAACAAAAATAAAAGATAAAAATGTATTTCCACTCTAAGTATTGGCGCTTTCGACTTTGATGAGGACGGATATTGTACCACCCCATGGCCGTTTAACTTCTCCCACATTACAAACGTTAAGTATTGAAGAGTTGGAGAGAAGTCTTAAGATTGCACATCTTGAGCATTAAATTGCCGAATATTAAAATTCATTTATCCTTTCAAATTTTCAAGTTTTCACCGGATCCTTTCTATCAACTATTTAATCCCAGACCGTTTTAATTGCGAAATGTGTATCTTTACACATAAACGGTTTACTCTTCCTGGTATTAGTATTTTCATGAGCCTTAACGGTTTCATTTTCATTTCCATCTTTGCACAGGTTGCCTGGGCGTGACGATTCGGCGGCTCTCCGTCCCGCGCTGGGTGCGCAACGGCACGGACACTCCTGTGGTGCTGGACTGCGAGTACGTGTACAACGAGAACGACCTGAAGCTCGTGGTGAAGTGGTTTTTCAACGACGGCCTGGAGCCCGTGTACCAGTGGATCCCCGAGATGAAGTCACGGGAAGCCTTCGGCCTGCTTCAGGGCCGCCTTGATCCCTCGTTCTCGGTGAACTCGAGGGACGACTACTCCCAGTATCGCGCCATCCGCATCCTCAAACCCACGAGGGAGCTGAGCGGCAAGTACACCTGCGTCGTCACCTCGCTCGCGGGGCAGGATGCCAGGCACCAGGACATGACGGTCTATGGTGAGTGACAGAGCACGCGTTGAAAAGACAAACAGAACGAAAAATTGTTTTAAGTTATATCAGAGCAGATAAAGCGAATCTAGTGCGAGGAAACTGACTCCTATGCACGATTGCAGTTTGCAGGAGTTCTAATGAGATTATTATATTTTCGCACTTCTCAATATTAAATATATTTAATTGGGGGTGACATTAACAGTTGTCCTCAAAATTCGTCTGCAGCACTTCACTTCAGTGACTGTCTGACGGCGGAATTGTAGAAAAAGAGTCACGTATCAGATACGATTGTAGTGCTCGGTGACTTTGAATGCAGAGCATGTTTGTGTCCACTTAGAAAGAACTGAATATACTTTATTTTACCGTATAGAGCTATGTTAGCTTCTTTCGCAGGGGTAATTTTATAAAAAGAACTATTTTGTACTTCAGCGCATTCCAACAAAATTTTAAACCCACGCACATCTTTGTTTTAATATAAGTGGAAGTTCTATGAAAAATATGATACTTTTTTTACGAAAGGGGTTACGAATGCGACTGCGTGAGTTTCTAATTCCCGGCATACCTCTTTAGAGTGGTCATTATCTAGTTTAGGCTCAGGCTAAGCTCCTCCTTGCAAGGCATTTAAAAAAAAGAAAATCAGCTCCCAATGTTCTTGACAGTCTGATGTTTCTTTTTTTTTTCTAATGCCCTTCAAGCAAGGAGGTTAGCCTGAGCATAAACTAGATAATGATCACTCCAAAGATGTGTGCCGGGAATCAGAAACTGACGCACCCGCATTCATTACCCCTTTCGTAAAAAAATGTATCATATTTTTCATAAAACTACACTTATCTTATTAAAACAAAGATGGGCGTGGGTTTACAATTTTCTTGGAATGCGCTGAAATACAAAAATACATCTCTTTTTATAAAATTACCCCAGCGAAAGAAGCTAACGTAGCTTTATGCGGTAAAATAAAGTATATTCAGCTCTTTCTAAGAGGACACAAAATGTTCTGCATTCAAAGTCAGCAAACACTACAATCGAATCTGATACGTGCCTCGTTTTCTAAAATTCCGCCGTCAGACAGTCACTGAAGTGAAGTGTTGCAGACGAATTTCGAGGACAACTGTTAATCTCTCTCCCGAATTAAATATATTTAATATTGAGCAGCGCGAAAATATGATAATCTCATTAGAACTCCCTCAAACTGCAAGTGTGCATGAGTCACTTTCCTCGCACTACATTCGCTTTATCTGCTCCAAATAAGTTAAAACAACTTTTCGTTCTGTTTGTCTTGTCAACGCCTGCTCTGTCACTCACCATAGACTGTCATGTCTCTGGTGCCTGGCATCCTCCGCCTCGCGAGCGAGGCGACGACGCAGGTGTACTTGCCGCTCAGCTCTTTTCGTGGGTTTGAGGATGCGGATGGCGCGGTACTGGGAGTAGTCGTCCCTCGAGTTCACCGAGAACGAGGAATCAAGGCGGCCTGAAGCACGCCGAAGGCTTCCAGTGACTTCATCTCGGGGATCCAGCAGAATACACGGGCTCCAGGCCGTCGTTGAAGAACCACTTCACCACGAGCTTCAGGTCGTTCTCGTTGCTACACGTACTCGCAGTCCAGCACCACGGGAGTGTCCCGTGCCGTTGCGCACCCAGCGCGGGATGGACAGCCGCCGGATCGTCACGCCCAGGCAACCTGTGCGGAGAAGATGGTAGTGAAAATAAAACCGTTAAGGCTCATGAAAATACTAATACCAGGAAGAGTAAACCGATTATGTTGTAAAGTGACACCTTCCGAAATCAAAACGGTCTGGGATTAAATAGTTGATACGGATCCGGTGAAGACTTGCAAATTTGAAAGTATAGATGAATTTTAATATCCGGCAATTTAACGCTCAAGATGTGCAATCTTAAGATCTCTCGAACTCTGCGATACTTAACGTGTGGTAATGTGGGAAAAATTAAATGCATTGGGGTGGTACAATATTCGTCCTCATCGAAGTTGAAAGCGCCAGTGCTTAAAGTCAAAATATGTTTTTATTTTTATTTTTTATTGTGCATTTATGTAAGGCACACTAACTTTTCCTTGATTCCCCAGAGTATACTTATAAATTAGAAGATAATCAAATATGTTTTATTTATTTTGCCTATTCTGCAACCACACTTCAACACATTTTACATGTTTTATCCGAATTTGCTATGTGAAGTCGCCGGCCATATGAGAGCTCCCGGCCAGACACGCAGATCGGAGCAGCAAAAATCCCGCTACGGCGCGTGATTGTTGCCTCGTGTTCCAGGAGCCGGGCTATTGGGATCAAAACCATTCCGTTATCACAAAGAGGTGGCCGAAGGAAGTTAATAGCATCCGCGTCTGAGACGTGAATCTGAAGCACTGCCGATTACAATCCCGCTTTCGGTTGTAGGTAAACGCAGACGGCTTATCGAAATTCTTCACTGCATAATATCTCATGACGTGTTAAATGCCACTCTTTTTTTATTTGCAAAACAGGTTAGTCATTTTAAATATTTCCTACCCGAAGAGTAATCCTATGCACAAGCTTTCTTACAATATTTCGTAAACCTAGACTAGACAATGACAAGCGATTTTGAAATAATATATTAAATCTATAAGAATATGCTGTAGATAACAAAAGGAAAACGTTTGTGTTGAGGCAGAATGAAAATTCAGGCACTTTTTATGAACGCGTTTATCGAGGGCACTTCACTGTTCTGCGCTCAGTAGCTGTTGCTTCGCTAAGCGTAATTCTCTACACGATGACTTTGCAGATGTATTCCTGGTCGGCCAATTCTCGCTTGCCGAGGAATCATTGTTGTCATGCCTAATATCAAATCAAACATAGCGTTTTATATCTGTAAGCATCGATCCGACCGCTGCTGCAGTTATCTACGCCTAAAGCAAGCTCCAGTTTAACAGCAGTTATAATATCATCTCCGAACACTGGCCAACACCCGAAGGCGGCAATTCTAATCAGCCATGTTTTTGTGATTCACTCTTCTAAAGGCATATGAAAGTCAATACTAACAGCAAACTCTCAAATGTAACACTACCATACTCTCTTATGATGGAAGTGAACGTTTTTCATAGCCCCCTCGTTGAAAACATTACAAGTCTAAATATTAAAATAAACAAAATCGTAACTAAAACAATTTTCAACCAATGCTTCTATCGTAAATAATTTGATTAAATAATTTCTTCATATTTTTTATCCTTGAAATTTAGGTTACTGATATTGAGTTCCAAATAATTTAAACCAAATAAAGTCCTGAGAGTACAAGGTTTTAGAAGAGACGCACGACAGATAATGTGAAGTGAAAGAACGTGATAAAGCGTAATATTTTTTCAACGTTCCTATCGCTGAATCAAAAATCTTTGAATCCTGAGCACTAAATAAAGGAGGTACTGTCAATCTCGATACGCCACAGTCTTCCACATTAGGTACCACGATCGCAATGCCTCAAGTAAATAATGAAACATCAGAGCATCACGTTCACTTTAACAACAAAATCACTTTTTCAGCAACAAGGCGTTTTTTTAACACACTTTGAAAATCGCATTAATATCAGTTTACTATATATTACAGTACCCTAGATATCATACGTGAGAAAGCATGATGCGCTTTAAGACAGGACAGAGGAAGAACAGACACCGCGGGGCGCTCTGTGGTGTCAGTTCTTCCTCTGTCCTTGCCTTAAACCGCACCATATTTTCTACGTGCAATACCAACTCGCCCAACAATCAGCTCCTAGATATTAACATTTAAAAAATAAATGCTTGATGACACCAGCGAAATTAAGGACATTCTGAATGCTTGACGTATAAAACCGTCGGCGGTGTGTTCGAATGCGCCGGAGAAGAAAAAGGACGTCCGGCTCAGAGCTTAGACAAAGAGCGCATATATTTCTCGCGGCTCCTGAGGCCACGCGGTAGCGTGAGCTGGCGCGCTCACCGGCAACCGTGCTCGGCGCAGTGGAGCCTGCGTTGTTTAGTTCGAAGTACAGTTCTTCGGGTGTTTTATACAGCCCGTGTGGTCGTGGCATCTGTCGGGTCTGCTACAGAATCCCCCCCCCCCTAGTGTCGTGAACAACTCCGTGTGGTTGTGGCCCACGTCACGGTCCTTTGGGGAGCCGGGTGATTTGACGGAGGCTTTTACTTGATTTGGTGTGACGGCTGATGGATGTCGTCTTTCCGCTAGTGTTGGAGGGAGGACGGACATTTCAGCTCCGGTGTCGACCAAGAAGCGGCGGCCTGAAGTACGTTCTGTGATAAAAAACAGACGGCTTGCTGTTGGGCCTTGGTCACTTGCCGCCTCTAGTGACGGGCCGGAGCGTTTTCCTGCCAGTTGCATGGTTGTTCGCACTTGCGTGCCCTGCCGCCGAATGTCTGATGGTACCAACAGGTATCGCCTTCTCGTCGTTGTGATGAACTGCGACGTCGAGATGATCTGCGCCTTCTTGGTTCACGCGGTCTGCTTCTCGTGCTAAGGGCCGCGACGCTAGCTGTTAAAGCGTCAATGCGGGCTTCGAGGGCTCGGGTGGAGGAGCACTGGTGTGGAGTGTCCACGACGCTCGACAGGCTAGGTGTAGCGTATTCGGCGACGCGATCGGCCATCTCCGCGAGGCGGTCAAGACTTAAGTCTGCAGCTGGGGCGAGGGCCATGCGCATCCCTTGGGGCAAGCGATGGAGGAACAATTCCCGTAAAATGGGATTGCTTGTGTCAGACGCTTGCTCACCCAGCAGTTGCCGCATGCGGTGAAGCAGCTGGGATGGTCTACGGTCGCCCAGCTCTTCGGTGTTCAAGAGCTGCTGAAGCCGCGATGTCTCCGACTCCGTCTTCCTGGCGAGGATTGTGCGCTTGAGGTGGTCGAAAGCGTCGTCAGGAGGTGGCACCGCCAGTATGTCGTCCAGCTCATCAGCCAGTTCTGGGGGAGGGCCGACACGACATGATAGTAGCGTGCTAACTGGGTGGTGATGTGCCGCAAGTGGAACTGTGCCTCCACTTGGGAAAACCAGGCCCGTGGATTTTTCGCCCAGAAGACTGGAAGGCGGAGCTGGACGGTGGTGGTCAAGCCTGCGTCGTCGGTGGAGTTGCCTGCGCTCTGGTTCATTGCAGTCGGACGTCCGGGTCACCAATTTGTCGGCGGTGTGTTCGAATGCGCCGGAGAAGAAAAAGGACGTCCGGCTCAGAGCTTAGACAAAAGGCATATATTTCTCGCGGCTCCCGAGGCCACGCGGTAGCGTGAGCTGGCGCGCTCACCGGCACCGTGCTCGGCGCAGTGGAGCCTGCGTTGTTTAGTTTAGAAGTACAGTTCTTCGGGTGTTTTATACAGCCCGTGTGGTTGTGGCATCTGTCGGGTCTGCTACAAAACTACATCGTTCACAAACAAAATATGCAACAGTCGTGCCAAGGTTTACCCCTGGGGTGCAGCAGTTTACGTATAAAAAAAATAAAAACACTTTCAAAATCAGTTTCTCAACACGAACAGTTTTTACGGCCTATACTAAAGTAGCCCCTTAACCATCACAAAATCCTAGGGAAAAGCCTAACACTGCAGAAAGCTTGAAAGAAGTGAAGAATAATCCACATCAAGTTAATGGCCTTTATGTCAAAATATGGCGCATGCATCAATTTTGGCCTTTGTTTGACACATCAAGGCACAAATACGCCTGAAAAAAGCACGGGCTTGTTTTTACTGACATTCCCTAGGTAAAGGCCATGCTCAGCAGTATGGTTTTACTTACATACCTAGAAATCCGGTTATGCACAACCATTTCCAAAACTCTCTGCAGAATCCGCACAATAACGGAGGGGGACGGAAATTACTATTAGTGACAGATCAACAGCTTTAAAGATGGGCACAATTAGAGAGAATTCCACCAAATCGGAAAAAAACAGCATTCACGAGATACAGGCACAAACATATATTTCAACAGAAGGGACATAGTATATCATAACCAAAGCCCGCATACACAAAGTTAGGTATACATTCCATTTACGTAGAAAACTTAGGTTTCCCAATTTTATCGAATAGCTTCGATTATTTGCGTGTCATTAACAATTCAATAGTAACAACAATGTTTTAGTTTTCTTTGGTGCATACAACCAACTGCCAACGCCTTTGTGCTGATGCAATCACAGCCATGTTCGCACACGCCACTATTTAAAATACAAATGTGCTCAAAATTACACAGACATTTCTAGGGACACAAATACATGTTTAGGTAGAGCAATGCCACCTTACACTAAATCTAGGTTGGAAAAAAATACACTTCACATGGGCAGACTCGAGGCTAACTACATAAAAAAATATCTAAATCAAAAATTGCATATAATAATAAAAGGCAGACAGCATACGACATAATAGCGATGATTCACAAATTATAGAGTACAATAAAATGTTAAAAAATGGGCAACCAGGTCTGTAAGGCACATGAAATTCTATATCCATCGGTAAACTTATAGTTTTAACAAGTACCATGCACTGCCTTGTGAAGAAAATGAGTCTCCAACAGCCCTCCTAGTTGATAGCATTTCAAACCTAAATAAAGACGGCACTAAATTGTAATTAGAAAACAGTTTTTGACCAGTCAGCACCTTAGATCATTGCAACACCATGAACTTATTCTGCACACACCCAATGGTCTGGGCTTGTGTTAAAGATAGTAAATTTCTAACTAATTGAGACCAAATTCAAGTTCTGAAGCGTACAGAGCTGCAGAACAAGACGCGCTACAGATAATGATGTAGTAAAGAATCCTGATCAACGGAGTGATCATTCCCAACTTTCTTATCGCTGATCCAGCAATCTTAGGAAACGTGCGCGAGAGAATGATGATAGTAGTGTCTATATGGACGGAAATGGTCTCTTGCCAAGAGATACACGATTCCATGACACGTTGCCCTCAAGCACATAAGGGTAAAAGAAAACGTCCCTTTTCTCGATAAAGAAACCAATTTAGTATTTCTCAGGGTTTAACTACAAAGTGTTTTTCCTAAACCACTTTCTAAAATTGCACCAATACTCAGCTTACAATAAAGTACACTCAGTAGCGTACAGTCAGCACAATCAGTAACAGGGAAAGTACCTGTCATATAAGAGATGGAGTTAGATATATGTTCCAAAAAAGGAAAGGAAAAAATATCAGAACAAGCCTTTAGTTATAAAATTGTAGTATACCGTCAAATTTCTCGCCGACAACTTAGGGTTTTATTTTTTTCATCATCTCAAGAGCTTCTGAGACGTCAACAGTGAAAGCAGATAAAAAGTCTGTGTTGGTAATGTTGTCTAATGCTACTGGGAACTTCTCAAACCAGAATAGCACTAACTAAAGTAATCAGAGAAACGATTAGCAGTTTTCACATGGCGAGGACCAATAGCCAGTTGATTCACGTAAGCAAAAGCTTTATGCATCGTCGCTCATGTGGTTTTTAGCATAGCTTCAGAACTTTTCGAGGTTCTTCTAGTTAACATTTTTTCAACATTTGTCGAGGATGCAATTGTTTATCGCCGCTTTATAGAACGTTTTTCACAAGAGCACTATAAACACTGAGTTTACGGTACCAGACAGTTGGTGCGGTTCTTTTATACATCTCGGTCAAGGTAAATTATTATGAAAATAAGCGTTTTAGCCTCTCTTGAGAACCAGTTGGCTTACGATATCTAGAATTATGTGCTTGCCGTTTCGGAATAAAATCGCCTCATTTCAGTAGACACTAGCGCAGTCAATTTAGTAGTGGCTAAATTAGCTTTTTGATCCGACAAAACATCACACCAATTATGCTAGATGCTAAGACTATCGTAGAAATTGCAAATAGTCTCTCATTTCGATAACAAAGAAACGACGACAACTGATAACTAGCACGCGGCCTACATGACCTAGCAAATACTGAACTACAAAAGAAAGGATGATATGCATCCACAGGCACCAAATGTATAACAGCTGGAAAAAGATACTCTGCTGGGTGCATTTGATCTTAGCATCAAATCGCTACGATTATCAAGTAGTATTTTTACCAGGAGCGAATTGAGTAAACCATGGCAATTTTGAAAAACCAAGTAACCATTGCGCTTTTTTGGAAGATTACACTATCTCATATGCGACATCGTTCCAGTCGCAGACCAGTCAATACTCGGAAGATTAAAATATCCATATATTTCTACTCTGTGTTTAGAAAAAATGAAGAGTATTACAGAGGGTGTTAAAATAGTCAATAAATTCAACGTCGTAAAAAGTGGAGGAAATAATTGTCTCCTGTCAGGCATTGGAAACCATCGCTGGCGGGAAAGTCCACCAAACGCACTCAGCATAGGTTTGAAACTCGCTCGCCGAAGCGATTGTCTGGCAGCACAGTCAACAGCACGCTTGAAATCCCGCCTCCAACTTTCTGGCCCGTGTTCGCAAGTGGGTGAGACCTCTCATCTGAATAACATAGCTTGGAGGAAAATAATCAACACTGCATATTCTGTCACAGAGCCAATGCTTCTGTCAGTCAAATCAGATGTGCTCAAGGTCAGTTGAAAAAATATTCGTCATCCCAGTTCCGCTGCTTTTGTTCTCAAGCTATGAGCATTTTGATAAAATATCTTGGAACGTCCAGATGAATCGACGTCTCAAGCTTTCTTTCTCAGGTACATATAAACAAAGTTCTGTCAAGTTTTGCCGTAAAAAGATCCGATGAAAAATAATCCCATCAGGCCACACCTCAGGGAACGTTTAACCTCCTCGAACGGAGTGGATCGCTTTGAGATGAAAAGACGGGCATACGATCTCAATTCAGGTCGTATCTGCGTGACAAGAAAGAATTAAAAAAAAAAAACGATTTGCTACCTCAGTTGATAAAGTGAGAAAGTCGGCTTCTTTCCCGTCCGCATAAATGTTGTGCGTTATCGTGCATAAGGTTTTAAAGATAGCGCCAGAACATCCAAAGAATTCTTTAGTGAAACTTTTCTTGCTTCGCCTAGATGAATGCAATGTTTATCATTCTTATATACTTCCTTCCACCGGAAGGCCAGTAAAGCACTGAACATAACATACAAAACGGCAGTTTATTTTCCTACAGTCCCAATTGCGTGCATGACGTTATGCAAAGCAGAGCGCTTTTGCTCTCTCGAGAACCAACGAAATACTTAGATTTACGCGATTGCTGTTTCGGAATAAAATTGTTAATTGGATTAGCCGCTTCGAGGAAATCACTCTATAAGTGGACCGGTAGCATGAATTGGTCCCATAGCACGTCCCGCATTTGAAATATTCACAGGCTGTTGTAAAATCGAACAAAGTCTCTCCATTGCGATAGCAAAACGGAGACAGCGAACGACGGAAACGACGACAGGGAAGACTTCACTACAAAACGAGGATGATATTCATTATCAGGCATCAAAGGTGCAATAGCCTGAACGATAGACTATTATAGCGTTTTATAAGCACAGGAAGGACATTGCCCGCTGCAGTTTGGCAGCAGATAAACCGGGTAAACCTAATGCCGAAATTTGAAAAAGATTTAGTCAAGCTGCATTCTTAGATGTGACACTACCTAAAAATGCGTCCAACACCTGAGAACGATGACAGGAAAATATAGATGTTAACAACATTGTCAACAGATTATTAAAAAAACACAAGCGAAACGACATTATTCGTATTCTCTAAAAACGAGAAATAAAAGCGGTACAAAGCTTGCTTCTTCGGAGATATACGCAGGACACTTTAACAGAGAACGCTAGCAAAAGGGCGCTTGAAACACATAAATCTTTGCCTGCCATTTGATCACGAAGGCTTAATAAATTTTGCACGCAGTTTTTCTTTTTTGAATGTGTACTCTCCACTTTTTGTCTCTTTTAAAACCTGGCTTTGCATTCACAGCAGATCACAATATACTGCCAAGTGACCAGGACGGCAACTGCCCAGTAGCGGGCAGAGCTTTCTCTTAATTTGTCATTAATTCACCTCCCCCTGTCGGTCCCACGTGTCATTCTCCAAACATAAAAGGGTGAGTTTCATACGTCACACCACTGGCATACTTTGGAAACCGACTTGCGTGGCACTTTGTGCGTATTTATTTTGCCGTTGCTGGAACTGTATCTGAGGCTTCATTGATCATTTCCCTTTTCCTTTTGGGAGGATGTACGTGGACCAGACAGGAGGTGCAACAATTACAAATTAAGAGTACTCTTCCGCCCCGTCTGGACACTGGAAAGTACATTGTGACCGCTGCGAAAGCAAGCAGCTTTTAGAGGAACTAAAGTGGTCAGCAATTTCAAGATAAACATTGCGCGCAAAATTTCTCGAAGACTTCCTATCGAGTCGCATGGCTTAACGATGTCTGTGTCAACGCCCTTCGCCAGAAGCTGTCTGACAACAAATTTTCGTAGCATGTGTGCGATATGCAGAGTCGTGCGATTAAGTGAGGAATCACTTTTTATTTTTCTTGTTTTTGGTGATTGCGTATTTGTTCTTTTGATTGTGTGCTTCCGAAATAAAAATGCAGTACACAATTTGCCATGGCCTGATAGTATTTTCATCTCGTCCCTGTCCTTGCGTTTCACTTCAAGGACGTACAACCAAATAGCCTAACGTGCTGTTTTACCAAACAAATAAAACACATGAACGAAAACTATTTCACCCTTGTGTGAAGGAGGACACAATAAAGTCGTAGAAGTCACTTTTATCAATCAGAATTTTCGTATGACGCGGGCTTGTGCATTGCGAAGCATTGGTGCAGAAGCGTCATATCTAGATTTGCGCGGCATTGAGACGATCTCGGGCAAACAAGTGGCTGTCCGATAAAATACCTCATCAGGGCAGCTTTGCAACTATGGCGAAGCACCGAGCCCCTAGCTTTATAAAGCTTTACTATAACTGACAACAAGCTCTAACCATTAAAGAGCAAAAACTTGGCCCGCGGAATAAATGATATGAGGCGCGTCAGTTGTTGCCAAAGCGCGAGCTGTTCAGATTTACATGCTGGTAGAAAATAACGGACGATCATAGTATAATCTGGTACTCAAGAAGGGATTGAGAAGTTGGGATAATAATTGGCTTCCACACTAGAATTGATGTCTGTAATCTCAAACTAAGAGGTGCTTTGACTTCAAACTCACTCGAAGCTTGGAAACACAGGATCATGGCTTGTCCAGAGCATTCTGAACTCCAGTGACCCAATGTCACACGAAGCGCGAAAATAATATGCACTTCATCTTAAGCAGCCAGTTTCTATAAAATAGTACAGAGTAAATACTTGCGGAATCAGCGAAGTCATTTTGCTTCAAGAAAATCATAGAGAGTTCTAGAATAACGTTACTGATTTAGCGCACGCATAGAGACTAAATTGTAGTCAGCTTGTGTTTGCGCACGCTAGCGCAAGAGAGATTTTAGAATAGCATTTCTCGCCACGTACGCAAAACTGGCCCAAGTCTCGGGCTTGCAGCGCGACCAAGAAACGGTGCAATTCTTTATTCCACACACAAAATGCTGTAACGTGAAAAAAAAAAAATATTTTGGAGTCTTGAAAAACGTTTGGAATTGGCATAAACGTGAGAATGCCGACTCCGGCGGTCAGACCGGTCCTGTCCTCTTGCGTCGCTCCTCGGCAAGATAGGTCTCGTGTACTGACACTTCGCCCACCATGTCTTCGCCGAGAAAACTTCGCGCGCCGCAAGCATCTGGGTTACCGGTGAGATCGTTGCCAAACCGTAGAGCAATGTCGTCCCGTATTAAAAATAGCAGTCACGAGGATGCCATCGACGTCACGCCCACGACACCCACCAAAGCGGCCGCAGACGTAGTTACTGGAGCCGCCATTCTTTAAGCCGTGCTCGCGCTTGGCTCACAGCAAACTTCTCATCACGAATCCTCTTTGGAGGGAGCGCGAAGACGCTTTGCGTTACGTCCGCAATTTCAGAGAAATGTACGTACGCTGAAATAGCGCACGAAAATCGAAAAACATGTTTAGCGTTCGGCCCACGCGCAGTTGCGACGACGCTATTCTTTTTCTTCCCAAAGCTTTGGCGTGCGCTATTCCTAAACATCCCTAATGACACAAGCAGAGTGCCAGGGAGTAAAAAATAAATATTTCACGCGATTTTACTAATTAAAGAGAGGCTGATAATGTTCTTGAGAAAAATAAAGAATTAGAGCTGATCTCTTATGTGCTTTCCCCGTGATTTTGAATATCACGATCATTTGACTCAAACATGCGACTAGACGCTTGAGATGAACAAGAAATACTAACCCCTGGGTGTGACGTCATACAAAGAGGTTTCAGCTGAATAGCGTATGCCGCTTGTGTGGAACGTTGTTGCAGCTTGGTTTTGCCTGCCATCGGGTAAGGCTCCCGGACGGCGCGCAGATCCATGGCGCTGTTTTGGCTACGCCAGCAAATTAATCTGAAATATATATACACATATATATATATATATATATATATATATATATATATATATATATATATATATATATATATATATATATATATATATATATATATATATATATATATATATATATATATATTAACTATCCTCGAGACGCACAAAGACAACTCTAGGTGTGTTTTTTATACTAAAAACAGATCTTCAGTTTCCTGTTAATAGAGATCTCGGCCTGAGCATTTATGACGATTTGTATCAACTTATGCTTAAATTAAGCCCGCCGACGAGCTACATTCGTTGCAGACAGTACTCCAACATGTGCGGGGGGAAAATTCGTGCAGGGGACTTGGTGAGGAATAGGGACACATGTATAACCATATAAATGGTATTTATCGGTATAATATATGGACTCACCAGTGCTTAGCCACCCTTACGCAATATACAATGGTTGGCTTAAAGAATGTAGATACATGGCTGCAAAACTACTTCTACAGAACTAAACGAAGAACTGGAGGAGAAGCAAACCTAGAAGCACATATCGCCGACGGACTAGAACGCTACAGGAACTCAAGAAGATTCTAAATGGCAATGCAATCTAGTGGGGCAAGCCATAAATTGAGCAAGAAAAAAAAGTGAGCAAGTTAATATTAGCGCCCACTAAAAAGATATAATTAGTCGCCATAAAAATGTGATACTTGAAAAACAGTGTCGAATGTAAAGATATTTGCCTTCTTCAGTTTTAGTTGAGATAATAAGCCTTCCTGGAGTCATGCAAAGCCTTAAACTGACACAGATCGGCAATCCTACGAGACTAACTTTGTCCATTATAGTTTTCGCTCAAGGCGCTAGCTAGTGCTAAACTCTTTTCTTATACTTTTTCTCTGGGCTCTTTATTCATACAATTACCGAAGTTTTGAGACTTCAATACATGATGCCATATATGAGATCGAGGAGCCAGCAGGAAAGAGGTAAGTCTGGAACTTGTTTGGCAATTTAGGCAAAAAAAAGTGCCAAATAAACAAACAACCAGAAGTAGATAACTTTGACACTTCATTGACGAATTAGGGTCAAGGTGCACAAACGTAGCTAAGAGAAGGTATTTCTGCGGCAGTACCTTTTCTTTTTCAGGTGCCTTTATGTCCATATATTTCCAGACAAATTCACAAATAGTGATCCAACTGATATGTGCTTACCTGGGCTAGCATGAACATTCCTAACTCATCGGAACATGGAACTTCCAGGGCTTGGTGAAAGAGCACAGCAAGCGCGGACACGCGTGTAGGATCCCGACGAAATGCAGCCCGCTTTCCATATTGACGCTGCGGCCTTCTCGGGGCCCAGCGGTTGGCAGCTCGATAATAGGGAACGGGCAAACCAGATTAGTTGAAATTAATAGGGATCTAAAGCAGCCCCCTCGATTCCTAATAAACAGGCCTAGAATTTTAAGCCTTCATTATTACAAAGTTCACTGCTTTGGTTTGTTGTTCGCTTTGTGCTTCTTTAAACTCGGTCAAATACTGGGCAAGTAGCCGTCTCTGCCAATTCGTTCATCGATGCGCACGTCAGAACAAATACTCTTAGAAGCTCCAATTAAGGGCAAGCCTGGGTTTATGTTCGGCTTAGGCGGATGCCAGCTTGGATGAAAGCGACTTGCGTCCAGGAAGCCCATTGCACTTCCGACTGAGCCACATGAATGCACTACGTTTGTTCCGACGGGTACTTCTAAACTGTTCTGATGGGCTTCAAAAGCGATAGCATTCCTTTCGGCACCAGGAGGAGGGAGTTGCAGCAAGATTAAGCTATAACTCACTAAGCCTGCCGGAACAGGGGCCTGTCCGCCTCGAGCAGCCAGCTGCCGAGTGACCAAGCGTAGCTCTCCGTTGATCCCACAACATTGTGGGGCAGAATCCTGCGCTAACGCTCCAACGGCAAATAATCCAATGGTAGCCTTGATCTGGCGCTTTTTGTAGTAATTTGTTTTTATTATGACCGTACCGTGGGAGAGAATAGTTCCTAGGGGCGAAAAATATAAAGTAGTATGTGTGGTAACCTTCAGCCTTTTCTTAAAACAAGAATTATGTTTCACGACCCATTTAAGAAATATATCTCCCTCAAAATTCGAGTGTATTTTACAGCACTACCGGAAACAATACCAGAAGCATTTTAGCGTCAAAAGGGTATTCAACTTTTTTCCGCCACGTGATGATCTCGCCGATGAGTACTTTCAAATTGAATTTGTGGTTGCTACGCATTTATACATCAATCAGTAAGATCTTGCAGAGAGCAGCTCTTAGGCGCCCGCTTCCGGCTTGAGCGGCGTCGCCGCGCCGTCGCCATCGGAGTAGCCATGATGTCGCGTGACCCCGGTGAGGTCACGGGACCAATGTAGGTCGCGACTCCCGTAAGGTCCACGTGACCCCGGCTGGCATCATCGTGACTCCCAGTGACGTCACGTGACCTCCATGAGTTCACGTGACCCCGGTGGCGTCACACTGCCCCTCGGGGAGACCGGCCGTGACGCCAAGGGAGTCACGTGACCTCAAGGTTTTCCGACGGCGACGCCGCTCGGAGGGAGGAGTAGCGAGAGCAGGATGAGGAGGGTGGGAGGAGGAGGGAGGAGGGGGATGCCCTCCCCTAAGCACCCCTTGCGTCCGTCCTCCTGAAGAGCTGCGCACCCGAATTCGGCGTTGCAGGGAGTTGTAAACGGCTTGGCATTTTCTTTTTTTTGCTAGTTTCTTCACTCGTCACAAATGTAATGCAAATATGTTTGTGCTAAAATAACTTGAATGAAGTAAAGAGCGAGAACAGTTTATGTTATTTAAACTACCTGACTTATTTCAAAAAACGTCTTGAATTAAAAAAGTGACATTCATGTTTTGATTTTTAATTTTTTGACTTTGTTTGAGAATATTTTAGTGGCATATATATTAATAAAAATGATCTATTGAAAACACGTTAAATCCAGAGTGATCCTTGGATTTCTCTACCTTGCACAGAGCATTAGATACTTTGCCGAGTAATAAGAGGGATCGTCAAAATACCACACCAAAATAAAATTTTACGTTGTAACAAGCGAAGCTGAGACACGACAGCTTTGGGAGGGTTGCTTATGTATTAATAAAAGTGTTTTATGACAAAACGTGTGAATGTCGTGGAACATTTGTCTTGCTGTGCTCGATGCGATATTTTGAAATTGCTTAGGTAACAAACTTCTAGACCAAATGCTCATAATGCCAGTTAGTTTATTTCAGTCTGGATTTGGTCGCTTTGATTCTTTGATAGCCAGCAATCTAATTTGCAAATAAATAATGCAAAATTTTCTCTTTCAATGTTATAAGAAACATATTTTTCTCCTCTGCGAAAGTTCAGATTCGTAGAAATTTATTCGGAGATAAATACGAACGTGAAAAGACAAGACGAAGACAAGACGAAAATATATTTGGCGTGTCCTGTTTTTCTGTATCGTTCTTCCAATTATTTCAATCTGTGCAGGCTTAACAGCAGAGTGTAACTTCCGAAACTTTTGCTTTTCAATGATGCTTCTCGAATGTTTATGTGAGATTACATCTGTCAACATATTAAAATCCGGTCACAAACCTTCTCATCAAGTATCAAAAAAGCTCGGACAAGAAGGGAGGATACACACGAAAATGCGCATGCGTGATGGTATATACGGACAAAAGCGCATATTTCTCCCCAGTCATGCCGAAAAGACGCCCTCATATGATACGACCGAATACATAGCGCACGTGAGCTTTTTCCCGAAACATTAAAACAGGAAACACTAAACACCCACGCACGCAAGCGTAGCTCATAAACACCCGAAAAAGGGCTCACGGGCCCACAAGCACACACAATCGAGCACGGACGGAGCGAATATATTAACAAGAATGTTCTCCTTGTCTCCTTTCTTTATTGTCATCCTCATTTCTGAGCCATAGTCGAAATAATTTGATAGGTAAAATCGCAGTCGAAATCCAATCAAGAGTTGCGCATGAATCTGCCACTTGGTCTCTACTCATACCACCAGTTCCCGTGCATCCCAGAGGGAAACCGCCGCCCATACGCCCTGTCTGACCCAGCTCGTTCGCACCTCCCGGGCAACTTCTGCAGGCGGCGATGGTAATTCTGGAATCAATGGGGAAGCACGCGAATCTGTCATTATGCTCTCCTCACGCTAGGAAAGTGGGACAAAATAACGCTTTTTTAGGTCCCTGTGTCTCACGTGACAGCACACCGAAAGAGACAATTGTCGCCGGCTGGAATTCGACTGGGAAGCCGGGGGAAGGAGAAGAGCGGTGAGGGGACGGCCTCATCTTGATCGGCGTGAGGGGAGAGGGTCCATGTTTAACCTCATAGGGCGCAAGGCGGGTTACCTGCGTTGCGCGAATACCGATAGAAACGATTGAACAACGGAGCAAGGAGAATCTTTACGTACTATGTGGGTTATTATTTTTTGTGTTTCAGATGACGACACGGCTGCGTTTATAGATAGATTCTTACGATTGGCCCGTAGCTGTTCTCACTCAGACTTTTCAATGTAAAATGAGAAACTGAAACGACGCCTACTTTTACTTCATTCCTGTTGTCACTATCCCAGTTGCGTGTTCTTGGTGGGCCCGCCAATGACTTATGTAAGGGCGCCACTCTTTTAAGTGACATTGTGGGCGGGAGCTTCCGACGCCGCCTCGTGCATCTGAGCGCAGCTCTTAGGCGCCCGTTTCCAGCAGGCGGCGTCGCCGTCGGCGTCGCCGTCGGCGTCGACGCGTCAGCAGCCGCGCGGTCCATCATGGGAAATATCCCATAATGCACCGCGCGGAAAGGCGGAAGGGAGGAGGAGAGGGGAGAGGAGGAGGGGAGGAGGGGGGGAGGAGGGAGGAGGAGGAGGAAGGAGGAGGAGGAAGCTGAGGAGGGGGAAGGATGGGGAGGAGGAGGAGGAGGGGAAGGAGAATGAGGGGAGGAGGAGGAGGGAGAGAGGAGGAGGAAGGGAGGGAAGGAAGGGGAGGATGAAGGAGGAGCGCAGGAGATAGAGGAGGAAGAGGGGGGAGGGAGGGTGGAGGAGGGGGAGGACGAGGGGGAAAAGGGATGGGAGGAGGAAGAGGAGGGGAGAAAAAAGGAGGAAGGGGAGGAGGAGGATGGGAGGAGGGAGGGAGGAGTATTTGGTAGGATGAGGAGTTGAGGAGGAGGGAGGAGGTTTACCTCCACTCAGTACCTTTCCCTCCTCCTCCTCAAGAGCTGCGCTCTAGTTCGGCGTTACAGGGAGTTGTAAACGGCTTTCATTTCTTAAATCAGGTTAAAAAACGTGAGAAAATGATCGACTAATACTATAAAAGAAACTACCACATTGTATCATTTTTTTAAAAATTGGTTTGTCTCTTTAATAGTACTTGCCGCCCATACTGCAGTTACAACATTAGCCCTAACAACTGGGACTTAGAGAGTTAATCAACAGTGTTTATTTATTAAGCAACTTACCGTGACGATTATACCGTCATAATATGTCCCCTGAAGCTGATCAATACACGGTTGAAAACGGTGCTCGTCTCAATCGCGCTGATTTTTTTAGATATGTTCAAATAAACTTTAGCACCCTGTATATACAATCGAGTGATATTTGTGTGCATAAGCCAAGCTCGCATTTTTCGCAGCCGACGCTTGCATCTTTTTTACCTGCTCATATTTGTTATTTTACAAGCATCCGCAGCTTTCCTGTACATTTATATCTACGGTGCTGCAATTGATTATCTTTGCTAACCACTTAACAAAAAATAAGTATATGTATATTTATTCTGGCAAATACATTTGTTCATTTGAGCCTTTCTAATAGAGCATGGCCCAACATTACCAATATTATACGATGGACGAAGTTAAACTAATAGCTGAAAATCGTTATACTGCTTTCTTTCCACTCCGCGTCTAGTGTACTTGATCCTTTTGTCCAACTTTCTCACCCCCTCTTACGCATTTTCACAGTTTTTCGTTCAGTTCAATGATATGATGAAAATAGATTATACATTCTATTATCCTCCGACCTTGTCTAAAGTTTCAAACTAGAAAAAATGTATTTAGATTGTTCTGTAGGTGTACCGTTCCGTTGAAGCATCAAGAATGCAGTCCAGAGGCTTGACACTACTTTGGACACTATACGACAGTACGCGTCAACGTTTGGTGATCCTGATCACAATAAGGACAGTTCCTCTGCTTACACGCTTTATAGGAAAACTTGTCTGGTGTGTAAATTTATGGTTGGAATTAAAAACGATGTCCAAGACATTCTCCCTGTATGAAGAAAAAACATAAATGGAGTTAGGACACACTGAAGATTTGTTATGTTGTGTCCTCATTATGTATGAGGTCATTAATCTGAGCTTCCGTCACAAGTTACAGGGGAATGTAGACGTTGATCATATGCATATATATCAGCACGAAAGGGTATCCACTGTTTGTCACAAATAGTTAGTGTTTTCTTATACACCATATACCGTCTCCGTTAGAAAAAATAGGACATTGCGGCACAATTCCTAAGCTTAGCTTCTTTAATCTGCATGACGCAGCAGTCAATAGCTCGCATGAAGGCCAGATAACGCAAACAACAATATTAACTGCCGCCAATAAATCCACTCGTTCCGTTGCAGACATGAGATTGCTTTGTTTGATCTCTGTAAAGGTGACTGCACCTTTGTATGACTCTGCCGGAGGGGAAGCGAGCCTATAGGAGTTGACGGCCCTACAGATTCCTATTCGGTAAATGTAATGGAGGATAAGATCAAACGTGCCAAGTTCTGCACTCTGATTTGGCGGTATTTCACGGAGGTCACAATGTCTGGGTTACGCGGGAGATAAACCGGTGGAGAACGAAGCTTAGAGTTAATACGTTGCGATGACTCACGAGCTGGCTCTAAGCCGCCTGCCGGACACGCTTTTTCCAATACGCGTAAGGGAGTCTCGAGAGTCGACTATAGAATAACACGTTAATCACCGATACGTGTTTACCTAAGCCTTCAACCCCCCCCCCTCTTTCCCCTCATAAACCAGGTGAGGCTTGTCTGCACATGCAAACGCGCAAATCAGGCCGCCGAAATTGGTTCATTGACTTAACCTCACAAGCTTTTCCGATGACGCCTCCCAAAATGTCACAAAAACAAAATACAAAAAGACAATATTTATTGCCACGTGGTTTTATGCTTTAGAAATGTAACAACAAACTCCTCATCTCACGAAGATAATACACGAATATATTTCTTGGAAACAATAATATTCGCAAATGCAACTCCCTATAGATGGCACAGCAGCAGTCCGAACGTGGAGTAGGAGGCGGGGATAGACTTTCTCAGATTTCTCTTGCGGTCGCTCGCTGTTGCTGGTCACTTGTGCTCAAATTACTTTTTTTTACTATAAACACGAAACGGTCAAGTACAGAATTAATGTCACAGTTGGCAGAGATATTGACGTGAGTTAAAAAAATGAGCATGTCGATTATTAACTGAGTGTCAAAGCGGAAAACAACACTGCCTATTTCAACTAACTGGCTCTCTCCGCGAAAAGTACATGATGCATAGACACGCAGGACTAAAACCATGCGTTAACGGCAGCACCAAGGCCGACACTCCCTGCCACCGTCTCGGCACGCCATCCCCGCTCCTCTGAAGCTCTTCGTTCTTCCCGTGAGAGGGCGAGCGGCGGGGTTGGAGTGGCGAATAACATTGTGGAACTCATGCGACCTATAGCCCCCTAGGCGTGACGTCTATTGCTAGAACGAAACGACTCTCAGTGGACACAATAAAGAGGGTTTTATGTATACAAATTACTAAGTAAGACACATACATATTCTGAATTCGATTAATAATGTATCCAATACAAAAGTTGCGCAATTTAGTGAAAGGATCATATCAGGATTTATATTATTCCGCTTTAATGCGAACAAAAAATTGTGTTCAGCTACATGTCATTTTAAGTTTAGGTGCTGCGGATGCAAAGAGCCGATGGGACTAATCTGAGGAAACGTCAAACGCGTATCAGCACGGTGTTCACGTTGTGTTTGTATACGTGATACACTTGATCCCATCAACCAATTATACACAGGGAAGGGCTTAGTAACTTGCGCTTTTGACACTGCTTGAATAGCCGCATTAGCTCGTAAGCTTCGACCCACTTCTGGCCATAAGCGAAGCGAAGTTCAAGGCCACGATGGCTTGGTGTGAGTCCGTAGTAATTATTTTATTTTATGCCATAACTCTGGGAGTATCTTTATCACAAGTCAAAACGTTGTTATTTTACTGTCTTTTATTCATTTAATGTTATGCTCATTCTAAGATGTATAAGTTCGATTGTGGGCCGATGACATCAAGCTGTTTCGGCAGGTTTCATTTTTCCATGACTTTAGTACTAATTAATGATGCGACTGCCATATTTAAACACTAAGTCCTATGAACACGGTAGTTTTTGTCATTTTTTAAAGTGAAATTTCTAAGTTGTTGTCCTCTTGACAATTTACCTCCGCTTGTGGCGTTGAGTGCACCAGAAATCCAAAGGAGTTTATATTAACTCAAAATTGTCTCTCTAATGAACATGTTTCTAGCCTTAGGTATGCTGCGTTTCGAATGTTAGGCATTTTATTTAGATTGTCTTTAGAGTTTTCTTTATCAGCTTATATATTAAATATTATCGCTGTTTCAAAAGCCAAATGCGTGAGTTCACACTCTGATAGTTCTTCTATTGGTAGTACTTATCATGCAATGATCGAAAAGCACAGGAAGCATGATTTCACAAATCCTTGCGAACGCCAAATACGGCACTCTTTATTTGCATTATGTGACTTTTACGACTATAGGGGTTGTTCGTGACTAAACACAAAAAAAAACTCGAATATTTTAGGAACGTATATTCTTACACTGCTTCTTGACTGTCCGAATCTCACGTCCGCTATTGAGTTCTATGTATTGAGGGACACGTTGAGGGTAACTTCAACTTTCTCAGCTAGAAAGATCCAATCTCTACGAGTCCCAAGAACCGTACATTGGAGCTTCACAATCATTCTTCGACGACTAGCATCGGAATAAAATTCCATCATTCAAAATGTTCAACCGTCCTTGGCCTTTAATATTTAATCGTAATATATGTGTGTCCTAAAATATGTAGAGCTGCTAACTTTTCAAAATAATACGCCAATTTAGTGCGCACCTTTCTCACTCTGTAATTCTTGTTCATTAGTTAACGTTGTATGCTCCTTTCATTTTAACTACCCTCTTTGCAGTTTCGTCGCCATAAATATACGCGTAGCTATATATTTCAGGCATTAGCTCTTCATGTGCAAAAAAATATAGAAATGAATGAACGAATGGATGAATGAATGATGCTGTCGTACACTTAAAAATAGAAAAAAAAATGAAAGCCGTCTCACAACCCACTGTAACGCCGAATTAGGAGCGCAGCTCTTGCGAGTTGAAGGAAGGCAACGGGGGGGGGGGGGGGGGGGGGGCGGAGGAAATTTTTCCGCTAAGTTTAGCGGGAAAATTTTCTGCTTGGAATTAGTGGAGGACTTCTTTTTCCGCTAAATTTGGCAGGCAAAATTTTACGCTATCATCAAGCCGGGAAAATTTCCACTAGATTTAGCGGGGAAAATTTTCCTCTAGATTTAGCGGGGAAAATTTTCTGATAAGTTTAGCCGGGAAGAATTTTCCGCTGCGATTTAGCGGGTAAAATATTACGCTAGATTTTTGCGGGAAAATTCTTCCCGCTAGATTTAGTGGGGAAAACCTTTCCGCTATATTTGGCAAGGGGAAATTTTCCGCTGCCACATTTAACGGGGAAATTTTGCCTTGTCAGCGCACCGCGCGGTTACGCCGGCGGCAGCGGCAACGGCGACGGCGACGCCGACGCCGACGACGATGCCGACGCCGCTCAAGCCGGGAACGGGAGGAGCCTGAGCGCTGCGCTCTAGAAACATGTGTAAACGTTTTTGCTTACGCGGTTACCTTGTTCGGGATTCCAAAGCACTCAAAGAACCGAGTGCTGCCAAGCACAAGCCAATCGAACATGGGCTGACCGATGGACAATACAAAGACACACAAAGGCATGAAAAGCGAACGTCATAATCACCGTTCCCGCAACGCATTTCAGTGATCGCCGAGTAGCGTGCAGTCGCACCCATCATACGCCCCCGCAAGCCTACCTGGCCACCCATAAGCATAGTTCCACGGATAGAAAACTATGTCACCCTGGTGATATGATGTTTCATTTGTAGAGCTTACCCTTCCGCTCCCCAAATTTCAGTCAACCTTGCCTCAGCTCAGGGGGAAAGAGCTCTCCGGGTGCCTACTACCGCACACACAGACAGAAAATATGACAGAAGGGGGCACTATAACTTTTTTTATTCCGGGCTACGTTCTGCTTCTCCGCCCTCAGCAAATAAAGATATGATACGTATAAAAAAGAAAATGTGACTAAGAGAGAGAGAGAAAAGAGAGAGTTGAGGAGAGGTCCCGCATATGAATTTGGGAAAGCGTTGATCACTCCCGTGTCCTGCTCTTGCCGTCCTAACGCACTCCCCAGAATAAGAGAGAGTGGTAACAAGTGAACGAGAACAGCACATGTTTGGGGTAGTGGACCGTTCAGCGTGAGTGAGCGTCTCGAGCCCTGCGTGGTCAGAAATTCGGAACACGCTATTACTAAAGTTATGGGAGCCGCTCACGCTACGCCCGCTAAAAAGCGGTTAAGTCCACTTATGAACGCTTCAGGCTCCGGAACATCTGTTAGTGTGGAGTGCCCCAAAAAAATGTGACAGCCCAAATTGTGCACTGACTGTTTCGGACGTGCACATCTACTCGCAGTGTTGACCAGGGACGGACAAATAAAAATTTATGCTGCTCCAGTTTCTCTTTTTTTCTGTTGGATCGTAATGTCTGAATGTATTTCGTGAAATTGTTGGGTGCGTGTTCTTTTTTTTAACATTTATGTTCCTTTATCATGCAGGGGAGTGTTATGCTGCGTGTTAAATGGTTAGTCAACTGGAAAAATTGCCGAAACGACGTGCAAGAACGGTTGGTTGACAGTTGTCCTAATATATGACATATTTTGGCCACGTGCAACACATCCTTAATTAAAACGTTTCAGATTACAGCATTTAAAAGATTGAGCAGTAACATATCAATAATTATATTGTTATAAAGGATGGTCCAAGTCCTCCAGGCTCAGATCTGAAATGGACCGTAAAAAATCGACGCCTGCACGTAGCCATCTAAACTTTTCGTCAGAGGTATATTTCACAGGTCGGTTTTTCTTGTAAAATTACGAAAGTTACCTCCCTTCTGTAAAAAATACGGCCAAGGAACTTGCCAGGTCTACGGGCAGTAACGCAGACGACGGGGTCCAAGCGAATGCGTTGGCCGTCCGTATTGATGCAGATGAAGCGCTACCTCCTTTCGCGACGGCTCGCGACCAACGTGGTTTATTAAAATAAATATAATCTTTTTTTGAAATGCACCTATGGTTGAGAAATAAATGCGAACAATAAAAGCAAAACTTAAAGTAAAAAAAAACGCGTCTGCATAACGGCGGCGCTTTTGCTGCTAACGGATTTCGTCTGCGTATCGTCTCCTTTCTTTCGCTAGTCGGCTGCACCTTCGGACGCTGTTCCCGGACGCCATCTCTCAATACGAACGCCCAACACACCCGGCTACTGGACTTGGTCGTCTGGGTCAGCCCCGCTGTAGAGCCTGGCACGTTCCTTGGCCCTATTTTTTACTAAAAGAGAACTACACGTTCTAATTTTACAAGAAAAAACCAACCTGTGAAATACACCTTTTGACGAAAAGTTTAAATGGCTACGTGCAGGTGTCGATGTTTACCGTCCATTTTAGATCGAGCCTGGTGACTTGAACCACCCTATATATTAGATTTATTTGTACCTTCTAGTTTGCCATGGCCGATGACGTACCCCAGGGGAATTATTCCTGTATACCAAATGTCGCATAGAAATTTGAAAAAAAGGCGCTGGAGAAACACCTTGTATCGAAATATGGTATCTAAAACTGATTGTTTTTTTTACAATCTGTATATTACAAAAGGGAGGTACACATTGCTTTACTCATCATAAATCCCCCAAAAATGTGACTCTAATGGCTAATTCTAGTATTCAAAATTAAATAAAAATAGTTTTGTTTGCATAGGTCTGTTCAAGGTTTAACTTAATCCGCGCATTCTTTATATTTGATCAAGATATGAATGACAAGGAGTTGCGCTGGGATTGACAATAGTATTTAATACTTTTTTCCTTTCTTTCGTTCTTTGTGAGAAAAAATCAGGCGGATCTTTTATGAAACCTGAACGCTGTCTTTCAAGGTTACGTTTTGCGATTCCTGCATGGAAAGCACCTTTTATCAGCAGACACTTGTGGGTACGAATGAAAAACTCTAGAAGAAATAATTAGTGTAAGCTTCTAAACAAAGTATTTCTTTCGTGGCCGTGTCCACTCATCATGTCATCTGAACAATAATCCCTTGCTTTTCATTTGAACCCAGAGGACAACCGTGCATGACTATAGCTTCTAAGCTTGAACATTAAATTCATAAATTATATTTGAACCCTAAAATAAAAATAAAATGGTGAATCATAAGTATTAGCCCTACAAATTATTTTTGTTTTAAATATTGAATAGGCAGTTTGTGCTATGTACAGCATCTGTATGAAATATTCAATATGACTGGACACATCTATCAATTCTGAATGTTTTAATTGACGGCGGAGTGTTCCTTCATTGTGAATGCATGAAGCATGTTCACAATTTGAAAAACATATCACTAGCAGCCAAGCCGAAAATATTTTGACACGTTAGAACACCAACTTATGAATTCACTTACTGTATTTATTTTTTTGTGAACATACCTCTTTTCTTTTCATATCAGGCAGTTGCGTAAGCAAAACTGATTAAAATTATTACTTTGAAAGGCACATGCTCTCCGCTATCAATACATATATTTATGTGGCAGCTTTTCACTCAAATCAAGATCGAAAAAACACAATCACGGAAGTAAAGCCCATGGCAGGAGTAGAGATGGGCCTGACTAGGTCTAATACGCAAGCGTGCCGCTTCAGTAGTCTTTTCGTTACTTACAGTGTCCACAGTTTAGTGAGACACCGGCAGTTAAGTGCGAGCTAATGACGAACAAGGTTGATTAAAAGCTAACGTGTTTATCACCTGATTCCGGCCTGACGTACCAGAAGAGAGCCTCGGATTACAGGTTGCCATTAGTCTCCCTTCTCTGAGGTTCCCTGGAGAAAACGATCCTCCCTCGGGCGACGGAAGTCACGTTCTTGGGTCACCAATTTCCCGCCAGCCACTGCCGAACACTTTTATTTAAATTTTACTTTTTTAATTATCAATGAGATGCCCAGGAATGTCTAGGGAACGAAGCGCCTGAAGAGCTATTAAAGAAGCACTGATTAACTATCATTTGGTAAATAATCTGCTTATGTTTCTTCTGTAGTTCCGCTTGAAACATGTTGGTCCATACTTAACCGACTTCTTCTCGCATCCGTATTATCCCTTTAATTATGTTACTTGATCTAAATGTGTCGCTTTCCTTTGAATTTTGCTGGAAAGGTTACTTGAAATACCAGATAATATTATATTCACATATTAAGATTTAGTCTAATTTCGTGTTTGATTTATACTTCGAATAATTGTCTTTGTTCTTAAGATGTTGAATAAACCATAAAAGGCAATGGCAAAACACACTTTCTTATTCCGACCATGTACATAATCATATCAGGTATAAAACGTCTATGAGCTCTATTACGTTAGTTTTACCAACATTACTACAACATGTGGGTGCAAAAATATAGTTTTTCAAATTACCGTATCACACTGTTTATAAACACGAGAGTATGACAGTCGGTTGATAATTTAAAGTTTAAATGTCAAATAAAATCTATAAAGTCATCTTACCGTCATCTTTTCTTCCACACATTTGTGCAGTCTAAAAACTTCAGGGGCGCCATTTGATTTTATTAAGCTTTAACTGGCTAAATATAAAACAACAAGATATAGACTATTTTCAATCATCTATTTCTTCTTGGTGCCATAAAGATCCATGCCAAAGTAAATGATAAACGTTTTAAAAATATGACCTAGATATAAACTGTCAAATACATTGTTGGTCAGTTAGTTAACAGTAAATATACGTGCCTCAGTCAGCGGTAATGCAATAATATAAGCAAAGGAGATGGAAACTAAGGTGCCATTTGTATACTGTTGCAAAATACAGATTTGCCTACTTGGATAAAATCACTTCACAGGAACCACAGAGCGGTCAACACGGAGAATGCCAGAAAGCGACACACCGCGCGCCTTTCGCAATTCAGGCATGAGCGTTTGCCACCTGCCAATTAACGTGTCAGCGATACTAAAGAGCTTGTGACTCTCTAACACTCAATTTATCAGCGCAGATTTGCATTTTAAACCCGTCTTAGGTTTAACACCTTTTTCTTATATATACAATGATCTTTGTCTGGCGGTTAAAGGGCTGAAGTATCAGAGCGACCAGTGAGGCGACAATCCGGGTGATATGACCTCCATATCAGTAGGTCGCCGAGTAGTGAGCACCTTTTACCAAACCAAAACACAGGACAGAAAGCTACGTATTCGCTAGTTGAAAGGCTTTTTCGCAATAAAATGCTTTCTATACGAGTTCATGGTGACCTGAACCCGTAATATTACGACAGTTGGTACCAAAGAAAGTATCTTAATTTGTAAAATGCAGAAAGGCAGTTTTATGTGGAGAGTTACCCCTGGTCACTTTCGCTGGCGCTTCTGGCAATAGAATACAAAATTGCTGACTATCATATACGAACGAATCTTTGAGTTTGTATAAAAAAATCAAGAATGTACAGTAAAGGTTGCATCTATGTTCGTGTGGTCCGCGTACACGAAAGAACATTAATGAAAACACCTTCAATGTTTTTGTTTCTGAACAGCCTGCATGTCCGCCGTTCTCTTTGCATCACTTCTGGGAGAGCAGTAGTTGCGCCAACGTGGGATCGCATTTGTCAATCGTTCGTTTTATTGAAGTCAAACAAAAGTATTTCTGAATAAACGGCACTGCATTTTGGACCGCGTTTGCTCTTTCGGACGCAAGGAAAACGTTGAAGCGCGATGAATTCTCTTAACCGCAACGTTCATTAGCTTCACTTAATCGTTGAGTAATAGCCACACCTTCGCGCACAAACAAAATTGAGCCATATAAATAGATAGCAAACATTTCAGTTGTATAACTTGTCCTATTTTCTTAGTTGAAACTTAAACCAAACATGAGTTAAGCGGAATTTAATCAACTTCGGGCAACCGCCATAGGAACCACGTTGTCGTGATGTTATTTTTATGTACCTGCTTTTATTTCTGGCACAGAAAGAGTTGCATCCACTGGAGCGTGCTTCCATCTCACGACCACAAGGTGGCCTGCATCGTAGTGCTGACTGGCACATCAACAGCGGTGTCATTTAATGGTGACTCCATATTGTTTCCGAGGTGCAATAAGCGCCACATTTTCAGGCGTATTCCTTTGGCGAATGTCTCTGGGTGCGCGACTTCGCTGTTTTTCCCTGCTGAACTCTAGAAGCATGGGTGTTGTAGTTTTCCCCGGATGCAGCATGTCGGCGTGGGCGGCGTGGGAGGTCAACTGTGTTTGGCTTTGCTTGTTACCAAAATTTCTTGGCGTGAGTGTGTTTACGGCGATTCGCTCGTTCCTAAATAACGGGCTGTAGTTGAGGTTGCTGGTGCATCATAATATAAGTAGAGCTGAACTTAGGAAAATATAATATATATTCCCAAGTTCAGCTGTCCGCTGACTGATAAGTATTCTGAGAAAACACTAGAATGTATTTTCCTTAAGTTCACCACCATCATTACAGCTTCTTCAGGGCGTCTCTTTTTCTCTCTATATTTCTATTTTCATCAAGTTCAGCTGGCCTTTATAGCATTGCGCTCTTACTAGTTGTGTGAGTCTAAGGCGCCTATGGGGTCTTTGCTTATGTGCAGGTTATCAGTTGGTAATTTGGTTTTGCTTGTGAAGACGAAAAGTGAACTTAACGGACACGAGGTCTGTGTTATATTTTCCGTGGACTCACGCACTGATTTCTAATCACTCATAGAAGGAACTTCTAAAAGTATCGATTGCACGTTTGTAATACTTCCTAGTGTGAATAACCTTATTTTGCTGGCTCTGTCTCTTGTGAGGTCGTGTGAATAGCTTTATTGTCCAAAGAAGCTATGCATTCAATACGGTGTCTGTGCCACCTCTGGCTGACACGGTGTCATTGGAGATATTTCGGCATTGTATTTTAGTAACGCAGGTTCCAAGCCTAGAGTTCCGTGCACTTTTGGAACGTCCGTTTCAGGAAAGCGAGTGGTTTATTTCAAGCATTAACTTGTACAGTGCGGATAAGCACGCATATTGCAATCCCACAGACTGTGCTGAAATTAGTCTTTTTTAATAAATACAACATAAGTATATAATGACACGTGTTTCTTTAGAAGGTTTTTCTTTTCGTTCCTTAAATTATGTCGTTTAAATTTTTCTCTACCTCTGCAACTCAATTTTGTTAAGGACGTATCTAGCCTTCGCAATATTCTCAGCCATGCTGTCAAACCGCTCACCAACACCAACTAAATTGAGTAGCGTTTGTTACAGCATTTCAGTAGTGAGATAACTGGATGCGCCTGCGATTGTGAGTTCGAACCATACTCGGTCCATGTTAAGTCGAGGCGAACCGGAGTGCTACGAGGAAATTGACCAATCCAGCAAGCACCAAAATCTAAAGGCACTTCGGCTTTTCTGCTTATAGTTTGTTCAGCGGTGATAGAACGCTACACAAAACGTTCCGCAATAGCTATACTGGTGTGCTTTGACGATGTCTTATTGCATCCATCAGCCTCGAAGAGTCGACTGCGTCTGACATCAGATGAACCAATGTATACCTTCGTTATTATCTACTTTAGTGTATACATGCCTAATAATACGAAAGTATTGGCTAAGGCTCCATATTGTTGCAGTTTTTTTTTTTTTCATGTGGCTGCTTTCGCACTTTAACACGGCATGCAAACGTCACGAAAAAAAGGCTACGTATTTGAAAACAGCATGGAACGCCTGTAGCGCAGGATTTTGCACCTTTGAGTAGTTCCACGACTGATCAATTTCCTGCTGAGACAATACGGGTTATAAGCTG
>JAZHYW010047126.1:0-50319 GCA_037355805.1 Ixodes ricinus
CTCGAGTCTGAGGACATTACCATTTTTGGCGTGACTAAAACACACCTCCGGGACTTTGAAGAATTGCCGGTGCACCAGGATTGGTGTTGGGAGGGGGGGCAATCGTGAAGAGGGGCAGCGACGTGGAGGAGGTGTAGGAGCATTGTGGCGCCGCGCGGCCTCTTGGCACAGGGATCCCAGAAAGTGTCAAGACCACGTCTGGCTGACAGGCGAGTTGGTACAGAGAAGCCAGTGGCGGTATGTGTGGTATATCTCTCTGTAGTAGTAGTAGTAGTAGTAGTAGTAGTAGTAGTAGTAGTAATAGTTTATTTTGCTTCATTTTACAAAGATATAAATCCGTTCTCACGAAAGCACTTTTGTGCTTGTGTGTGAGTTCGGGCAGCACATCGGAGCACAAGTGACCCCCCCCCCCCCCCCCAAAAAAAAAAAAAAGAAACTACTACAACAAGAGTAGAAATAAAATACACAAAACGGGGCAGCTGCGCCGTTGAGAGTTTATACAATCATTGACACTGAACGGCGTCACTATTTCGGAGCAAAACAATAAACACATTTCAGAAGAACGTGACAAAAGCACAACAAACATGACAAAAGCACAACGAGTTCATGTTATACAGCAAATCATAAATGAATCAGCAACACATACTTGGTATTTATGTGCGCGCACATTGACACCATTTCATTATCTCCCTTTTTGCAATTTTATACGACGGCAGGTTCTGCAGATTACTCGGTAGTTGATTAAAAAGACATGGTATATAATACTTCCTTAGCCTCTTTCCATAATTTGTGTATAATCTCGGAACCATAAATTTCTTCAGTTTTCCTAAGTTGCTTTTTCTCATTGTCTCTGGCTTAAAATCCGGTGTGAAGTAATATTTCGTCAGGATAACAAACCTCAAAGATTGTCTATTGGCAATAAGTTCAGGTCGGAGAGCTCTTCTTCAAATGCAATATGCTCAAGCCGCGTTCCGTAAACAATATTCTTTACCATCCTTTTTATCATATTATTTATTTTTTGCTTCTTAAAATCGGAACAGGGAGCATATATGGTTATTCCGTATCTCAGTTTCGACTCACCTAGCATCTGGTAGACAGTCCGCCTCAGATTCGATCCGCGCAACTTCGCAGCCTATATAGGTATGATGCGATTGTGATCGAGTTCTAATAGGGAATTCCAGTTAAATCTTTTTATACTGCGATCTACTTTATTGTTGTCAAGAATTTGTTTGTATTCCTGCTCTTCCGCTTTACGCGTAGTACCTTTGTCTATTATTCTTAGAGCAACAAAATAATGATCCGCTACTTTCTGCTGTATGATCCCACCTATAAACATGAGGTTGCCTGTAGCGTACTATAATGTGATCAATGCCAGTTTTCGTAATTTTATCAGCAAGAGACTCCTCTCTAGTGTAACCGACAATCATATTCGTAACCCATAATTAGACAATATGTCTAAATATTCTTGGACTCCATATTTTGTTTTGCTCATGACGTCAATATTGAAGTCACCTGCTATAACAATGTAGTCGTTATTATTGAAGGAGTTGATTAGTTTGTCGAATTCTTCATAAGACAGACTTAAGCTGCCACTAGGCGGCCTATACACCGCGCATATAGTAAACGATACTTCAGCTTTCTGTATATTCATCACGATAACTTCCGCGTGCTTTACACATAATTCTGTACGATCGGAAAGCCAGCAATTTTTAATGTATACGAGTATTCCACCCCTTTTTTTGCCCTCGCGACGCACTGACGCTTCATGGAATCCGCTATCGGAAACGACAGCGGCTCGTTTGCTTCAATGTTTATTTCCTTTAATATTATGACGTCTATATCTACCCGTGACTGGCCTATGTATACGTTCAGTTCATCATGATGTTTCTTAATACTTCGGACGTTGATTTGAATGATATGCAGAATCTGGTCCTCCTTCCTTTTCCCTTCTTCTACCTAGTAAGTTTTAGGAAGTGCGTGAGACAAAGAGAACGAAAGTCTCATGGACTGTGTTGCAAGGGCTGTGCGGGAGGTCGGAAAAGACAAGGATGTGCTCATCATGGGTGATTTCAACGGACATATCTATGAGCTTGATGGGACGGAAGATGGCAACGGACGGCGGTTACAAAAGCTAGCGGAGGAGTTGCAGTTGGAAGTGGTGAACCTCCGGGAAATGTGCGAAGGACAATATACCTGGTGTGCTAGAGGCAGTAGAACTTGTATAGATTATTGCCTGGTGTCACAGGGCATTGGACGTTTTCTTGTGCAGGTGCATATAGACGAGGATGGTGAGCACAGCGTTAGTAGCGACCACAATCGTCTAAAGCTGGTCTTCAGTAGGGCAACCTGGAAGAAGGAGAGGAGATATCACCAAGCTCCATGCGGCCCTACCTTACTGAGAATGCTGCAGCAAAGGTGGCGGAACTTTTTGAGAAGAGCAAAGAAAGAAATAAGGCTGGAGGCTACATAGGATACGTCAATGTGCTTAAGCGTCTTATCAAGCGGCATTCGAGAATGCGCCCCAACGGACGCAGAAGAAGGAAACGTTGGTGGGACACTGAAGTAAAGACAGCGATTCAAGCTAGGCAGGCCGCAAACAGGGAACATCGCCAGTCCCTTCGGATGGGGCATGAGGGTCGTACAAAACTGGAAGCTCTATCAAACGCGGAAGCAATACGCCAAACAGATCATCCAGGAAAAAATAAGGACAGCGGACTTACGTACTGTTCTTGACATTCGCTCCAATGGAAAAGATGCTTCGAGGAAGTTTTGGAGCTACATGGGTACACTGGAGGGTCGAGAGCAATCGACTCCCGTCCTCGATGAGTGCACAGGACAAGAAGTAGAAGACCTGGGCGCACACCTCACGACGTACCTGAAAGAGATGTTTTCTCCCGAGTGCATGACCACTGCTAGAAAAGCCGAATGGACAGCCGAGTCCCCTTCCGATGGCAGCCGGTGGGAAATCGGTGAAGTAAGTGTAGTGCGTGCACTAATCCACCTTAAGAAGAACACCTCCCAAGGCCTGGATGGTGTCCCGGCAACGGTGCTCAAAGCCTTGGGAAAGGACGCCCGACAACAGCTCGCGTCTATCCCAAACGACATCCTTTGTGGCACAGAATCTATACCAGATGACTGGAGGCTCGGCAAGGTGGTCTTGATCCCGAAAAAAGGAACGATCGCCAACATCTACGCAGCTACAGGCCTCTGACGGTTACGAGCACGATATACAGAGTATTCGCATACATGCTCAAGGAGAGCGATGGTTGCATGGGCAGAAGAGGCTGGGCACCTTACTGTGCTACAGGGAGGCTTTCGTCGAGGGCGTAGACTTGAGGACAATCTGTTCACAATAACTCAGTGCATCGAGGTAGCCAGAAAAGAGCACAGACAATTACTGTGCTGCTTTCTGGATATTGCCAAAACATATGACAGTGTCCCTCATTCACTGCTCATTCAGTGTTTGAAACAACTAGACCTGCCACAACAGTGTGTTTCTCTCGTCCAATCTCTTTATGAGAGCAATAAGGTGAGGGCAGAAATGAAAGGGGTAGAATCCGAAGATGTGATAGTGACTAGGGGACTTCGACAGGGGTGTCCACTCTCCCCGCTCCTCTACATGCTCTACGTGGCTGGGATGGAGGAGAGGCTAATTCAGTCAAGAGTGGGCTTCTCTTTAACCCACCTAGAAAATGGCGAGGAGGTGAACTGGGTGCTTCCAGGGCTCACCTTCGCCGACGACATCGTTTTAATGGCTGAGACAGCGGAATATATGCAGCGGCTATTGGATATATGCACTGCGGAGGCTGCTGTGCGACACCTAGGCTTCAACGCAAAAAAATCTGCGCTTGTACAGTTCTCAGGGGCCGAAGACACGCTTTGCTGTACACTTAAGTTGGGTGACGAGGTGGTGCCACTTGAGGACTCGTACAAATATTTGGGTGTCATCCTAGCCAATACGCTGGAATACCTTCGAGATCATCACGCTCATCTTCGCCAGTCAGCAGGGCGAGGGGCCAACGTCCTCCGAAAAAGAAGTCTCTGGAGCTGCAATAGGTTCCTAGTTACACGGGAAGTGTGGAAGGCAGTAATGGTTCCGGGCTTGACTTTCGCTGAATGCTGTAGTGTGCGTCGCTGGTGAATTACGAGAATTTCTGGAGCGACGACAACGAGCAGTGGGACGACAGGCTCTGGGCTGCCACGGAAATGTGGCTAACGAAGCCGTCCAGGGAGACCTAGGATGGTCTAGCTTCGAAGCCAGGGAAGCCACCAGCAAGATAAGCTATGATGCACGACTCCGCCACATGGATCGAAACCGATGGGCCAAAAAACGTTTTGTACACACTCACATGACTGGGACAAGAACAAGGTGGCAGAAGCGCCTTTATCAACTCCAAAAAAGTATGGCTTCTTTGCAGAACCCTTAGAGGTAGTGACGGGTTAGAGGTTGGAGTCCAAAGTGAGAAGCAGAGTACGTGAGAGAGAGGTCTTCCAGTGGTTTGAAGCCGCTCAAGCGAAGCCAACGCTGCTGGTGTACAGTAAAAACAAGCAACTGATCGCTGCTGAAACCCTGCTCTATGACAACAGCTTGGGCAGCCGCCTTCTGTTCGAGGCGCGAGCGGGCGCTCTACGAACTCTGGTATACCGGGAGCGGTTTGACCCCAAGGTGGTTTCCACGATGTGCCGCGCCTGCAGAGAAGAACCTGAGACAGTTGAACACCTAGTGCTCTACTGTGAGTGCCTGCTGCCAACCCCACTGGTAGATCGCCGGCTTCACTCAGAGGCGATGCTAGCATATGCACTGGGTTTTAAAACGACGGCTGACTCAGACAACCTCTACACGGGCGGAGCAGACGACCCTCCACAAGACAGGCATGACATTTCTACCATGCAGTGCGTGCGAAGGACGAAAGCGCGTCTGGAACACTGGTGGAAGAAAATTTAGAACAGATAGCTTATAGGTTTTTTTGGCTAGGGCACGAAGACTCTTCGAGCTCGCCCGGTATGAAAGGAAAAGCCGCATCATCATCATCACCATCATCATCATCATCATCATCATCATCATCATCAACAACAACAACAACAATAACATCATCATCATCACCATCATCATCATCATATCGTTACGTACCGTTAGCCTGCGCTATACTAAAGCGCTTTCAACGCGCTCCGTAACGTTACGCCGACAGCTAGCGTGCGTTGTACGCAGTGCTGACGCAAGGGTCTTTACGCTATTCTAAAACTTTCTATTATTAGATAGTGATGTCCTGACTCCTTGTTATCATCTCTAATCATCGTTCTCGAGGTCGTCCTGGGCGTCGTCCTTTAGGCGCCGTCCTCGAGGTCGTCATAAAAGTCGTCTTTGAGGTCGTCCTCGAGGGTCGTCCTCAAGGTCGTCCTCAAGGTCGTCCTCGAGGTCGTTCTTGAGAAGTCGTCCTCGAGGTCGTTCGAAAAGTCTTCTTAGGCGTCGTCCTCTAGGCGTTGTCATCGAGGTCGTCCTTGAGGTCGTCCTAGACGTTGTCCTTGACGTCGTCATAGAAGTCGTCCTAGACGTCGTCCTCTAGAAATCGTACTCAAGGTTCACGTAAAAATGGAGGACCAGCTTGGCTGGTCCTCCATCTTCACGTGAAGTGGATGGGCTCTAGAATGTTTTAGTTACCTTAACTACTGTACATGGTTCGCTTATTGTGTAACACGCTCCCGCCCCATCTGAACGAGCAAAGCTTGGCACTTTTCAGTTGGCAAGTTCCAGAGTTGAGCATTCGCACCCAGCACGAACGCACATGAACGTCCCGACCTGGTTTCTCCTCCTCAATTCGCCCCACTCTTGACTGCATGCGCGGCACTACTTTCCTCATGCTCTAAGGCCACATCACCGGCCTGCAGGCTGTTGACACCTGTCTCCGTCGATCGGTGCGCAGAGCGTAATTGGAGCAAGTACTCATTGTTACATCTTTTCCAGAAACCGTCCATCCCTTTCTGGCGATGCCGCCGACGCTTTGAAAGTTCACCTTTTGTTGATTCCATTACTCTCACCAGGCTCGTCGACGGCAATATCGTTAACCGCCTATCCGACAGAAAGTGCGCAAAATTCAAAATAGCTCGTTCTGTTAGATCGTCGTCGGTGGTGCCCAGTGGTCGGGAGTTCACGACGGCCTCAACCTCCTGCAATAATGTGACCAGTTATTCAAAGCTGAATAGAGTTTTCCTGAGAATGATACGCACGCTTCGCTTGACGGTTTGAACCATCCGCTCGCAGAGGCCGTTCCACCACGCCACTCTTCCCGCGATAAATTTCCACTTTATTCGACGTTGTGAACAATGATCTTGGAGTAGCTCACTTTTAAATACCGGCAAAGTACTAGACTCGTCCCTTGAAGCACTTTTCAAGGTAAGAGCATTGTCCGAATATAGATGGATATAGATGGAACTTGTGAGGCCTCGTGTGGCAGTGAAGCGCTATAAAGCTATGGTGAAGGCTGCGCTCGATAGGATAGAGTCGAGCTTTAGGTGCACGGCTCGAGTTACCGCACAGGTTAAAAGCGCAACGTATGACTTCTCGTTCGATGTCGCGGTCTTCACTATCAGTGGACCAGAGAAATTTATCCCGACCACTTGAAATGGGTCCGCTTGATTGACTCGATCCTGCGGCAACGGTGCAGTCGGAGCAGTAGACGGCCTCAGTCGAGCGAGTCGACAACCATTGCTCTGATTTATAGTCTTTTTTGTCAGCTGTCGTGCCTATGGTACCCAATAGCGCTCGCGGATATGGTTTAAAATATCCTGAAGTCCGGCGCGCAGTGTTCTCTTATGACAGTCTCTCACCAGCAGCTTTGTGAAAGGGTGTTCGGGAGGGAGCAGAAGCGGAGCCTGATTTCAACTGCCTCGTTCAGTTGTTGAACTCGTCCACCCACGCGAAGCAGCCGGTCCTAGTCGATAAAAGGGGTTGAGCAAGACGTGTGCTACGTGCGGATCGCATTTCCAGCCTCTTATCTTCAATCAGCGGTGTCAGTTGTTGTAGATCAGCCCCTTGTTAGGTCTCGTTCAATCCACCTACAGTTCTCCGCTAGCCCCAGTTGCTCAGCTGGCCCCTCAAGTTGAGTGTGTCGTCCTCTAAAGTTCTTAATGAACCGCACTATCCATGACGTAATCCTGAGAACACGTTCCGATATGCCGTAACGCTCTAGTTCTAGTAGCGGTGCACTTGTCTCGGTTGTCGTCTGCAACGCGCAAGATTCTCTTTCCTCCCCTTTCAACCAGGGACACGGGAACGTCCACGGTGATGGTGAGTCTGGCCAAGCTTCTTCGGCCTTGGCAAGCCAAGTTGGACCTCTTCACCGCAATTGACTCGTTTGCAGGTCTTCCGCTCGGATTCCCCGCGTCATCAAATCTGCAGGATTCCCTAGTCCGGGACAATGCTTCCGCCTTGAAAGCATTGTCCCGGGCTCGTATCTTTGTCACCCGATTTGCCACGAATGGTTTCTATTTGGTCGCTGATCCTCGAATCCAGTGGAGTGTGATAGTGCTGTCCGTCCAGTAGAACACCTCTTCAATGTCCATAACTCCCCCAAAGTACTGGCCGATCCGTCTTCCACTCACCGCAGCCATCAGCTCCAGTCGTGGAGTGTTAGCCGCTTTAGAAGAGCCATTCGTGATTTCGACTTCCCATCTTGACCTTCAACTCTCACATAGGCACAGGTGGCGTAGGCCACCTGGCTCGCTTCACAAAATATATGTAGTTGCAGGGATCCCACAATCCCTTTTGGCTCGTTCGTAAGGCAGCGACGAATCAGTACATCATTATTCTGCGAAGGTCGGTGCACCATCGTTGCCATTCCACCAGTAGCTCGACGGTCAAGCCTTCGTCCCATCCAAGTTCGCAATCCCAGGTCTACGAAAACGAGACACCTCAATCTTGTCACGTAGGGCGTCAGGAGTCCCAAAGGGTGAAAAACTCCGGCCACCACTCGGAGTACACAGCGCTTCGTCCTCCTGCTGAGTGTAACGAAGATGAGCCCTCTTTCCGCGGGTATTGCATCGCGTCTGCGTCATGTCACCACAGTAGCCCATGCAAGCACTCCTTTCGGCTCGGAAATGGCGAATGTAGTTGGTCCTCGCCGAACAAATGCTGCAGCTCTAAGCGTTGGCTGAACATTTTCGGAGAATTATACCTGCAAGCTCTAATATCCAATTGGATTGATCCTGTAGCAGCGCTGTTTGGTCGATGGTTGAAGCTCCATACTGCAAGTCGTCGACGTAAATGACTCTTGAAGCAGTTTTGCCGTTGACTCTAGTTCTTCATCTGCGCTGTTCAGCCGATACCTAATGATGGCGTTAAGAAGGAAATGGCTGGAGATGTTCCAAACGGAACTCTTGTCATCCTCCACCCCTCCACGCGTGGCTCCGATATTCCTGTTACCGGTTCTCTCTGAAACCATAGGTAGCGGAGCGCGTCGCTGTCTTGGGGTCTAACACTGACCTTCAGAAGGGCGCTTTTGATATCTGCCATTAAGGCGATCGGGTGCAGACGAAAGCGAACTAATATATGAACAAGGCCCGCGTAATTGTTTTTACCCTTGTCCATCTGTTCATTAACCGACGCAGCTCCTGGTAGATGTGAAGACCCGTCAAAGACAACTCGCAGTTTAGTCGTCTCAGACTCGTTCCGAATGAGCAGTTGGTGTGGCATGAAGTACGTCCGGAAGCGTGAAGACTCGACGTCGGGAGAACTCGTTGGAACCCTCTCCGCGTGTACTGCTGTTTAATAGACTCTGATAGCGTTGTCATACTACCTGGAGAGGAAATCATTACGAGACAGCCTTTTCTTTCATCCATCGAGACGCTTGAAAGTAGGTCTCCTGTACTGTCTTTACACGGCAAACTCATCTCGTATCATCCACCGACCTTCTTGATAGTTTCGTTGAGCTCAGCCAGTACTTCGCTGTGCTCTTCTGTCTTACTGTATGGCTGATCCGCAAGGCCGTTGCTCTCCAGCTACCAAAAACGACGCAGGATGTCTCCGACGTCCTCATTCTCATCGAATCCGACCCTCAGGACGCACACCAAGCTGTCTGCGTTGCCGCTGAGGGAGCTGTGATTGGGCGCTGGTCCTCGAAAGGTACAGCAAAAGATAGTGCTGATGGCGACAAGTTTCTTATTTTCCTCGCACCGCAGCACTTGGTCGCCCGTTACCCTCCACAAGTGATCGGACCTGACTAGAAGAGATATACGTCCCTTCTGACGGAGCTCCAGGAAACAGTAGCGCATCCTCAATGCGGCGTCCGCTCTTCCTCCACATGACGAACAAGCACGTGGTCGGCGGGTACCCAAACAACGTCTTTAGAAATAAAGGTTACCTCTGCACCCTCTGCACCACATTCTTCTTGTCTGTACTGGCTGCGCCGTCGTACTTTAACCAGTGTTGGTCGTAGTCGAATTGAGCAATGGCCGAATGTATTCAGTCGGAGGCCCGTCTGTCCAAGGACTCTGAGGCCAAACTTGTGTGATACATTCTCGAGAATAAAGGTTCTTTGGCTTCCTCCGTCGATGAAGGCTCTTGCTTCGCCGGTTTGGTCACATTCGATTGCCCATGCCCGGAAAGCCTGAAGAAGGACCGCGTGGTCCAGTGGGACGTCTGCACGATCAGAGATGGCGTTTTGGACGCTTGTCAGAGGAACGTCCCAATCCCTATTTTCTTGTCGTGGGCTTCCAGTTAGCATCACACATTGATGTATATACTTCGTTCGCCTTCCGTCCAGACGCAGCAGGATGTTACGAGGGAACGGGACCAATGAAGCAGCGTCAAAAGTGCTGATCACTAGGCTTGTTCTGTTTATGATTGGTTCAGCGATGACAGAACACAGACAGAAACATTACGAACACCATGATGGTGCCTTTTGACGCTCTCTGATTCGTCATATAATCAGCATCGGCTGCGTCTGGACGGAAGGTGAAACGAAGTATACCATGCTCGGCCGGAACATCTGTCACGTGTCATTTTCCGACGTCACTTCCTTGCCCTGTGTCCCCTGCGTGCGTTAGAAGCGCCGGGTTCCCTCGTCAGGTTTCCTTTCTTGAGATCGAGTGTAAGGTCACCAGTGCAAACACAAGTTGAAAGTTTTGTCGACCAACAAAGAAGCAGTGGCTGGTAATGCTCGTGTGCAACAGTGCCGCTGCTGGCATTCTTGGTTCGTTAAACGCTAGCCCGGCAAGTCATACCGCTCGGCCACCACCCCGGCTCTCTCCCTACTCTCAGCCTCGATATGAAGGAAGCTAAACGTATCGGTGAGGCTCACCTTGGACATCAGTGGATGGTAACGGCAAGGGCCAAATCCGTGCATACGGAAAGCGTGTCGATCAAGCGACGGGTGTTGTGTACTGCTGCGGTCTGTGACGTCGGGTGCCACTCTGTTCTTTCCGACGACCGATAGACACTGTTGCTTCGCTTCTGACGGTGCTAATCCAGCACTACCTTCTTCTGCAGGGCCCTCATTAAAATGTTCGCCATCATTGTCGAAATAGGCTTCCGATCCAATCCAAGAACTCTCTGCCCTCGAATGTTGGTATGTACACGGTCGTATATCCTCTTCAAGCATTTTGTCGTCCTTCGATGATGCCACAGGTGGTAATGTTCTGATCTTTGCCAGATGATCTTGCTCTTCGCCTGTCGCCGAACCGCTGCGTCACGATTTTGATTGGCGACATCGTAATAGGCCTCGGTGGCCTGAAGCCCTGCAATTGCCGCCACAGCTGGCCCGGTGACGACGGTTCTAAGGTAATGGAACTTCTCCGATCTTGTGATGTGGTCGTTACCACGAATTGCTCCACTGAACTTCTCCCAGAAGCCTTTGTCATCAGCTGACTTCGCCGTTGAAGGTTCGGGGTCGAAACGTTGGGAGCTTCACTGCGCTTGTCCTGTTGGTGTGAGTCTGTCCCATGTCCGTCGTGGCTGTCGCAGATGTTCTCGCAGGTGTGGTCGCAGATGTGGTCATCTGGGTGGTCTCGTTCATTTGTTCCTTTTGTTTCAGAGTGTGTGCCCTGCTGCTCAGCAGCACAATTACTCGGGTGGACTCGTCGTCGTACTCGGTGACTGTATTGTATTCCCCAACGAGGTCTTGTTCCGATACATGTTCTTCTAGATTATTTAATTCTTGAAGCGCGATGTTGCTGGCCTCCAGCCTCTCTAACCAGGCAGTCAGCGTGGCCCGGTCTGCTGTTTTAATCCCGCCGTTGCCTCGTTAATAATTTTCGTGTCTTGCGCACGTTTCACGCCCCGCTTTGCTTTTTGACGTTCCATCTGCGGTTTTTCACCAACAACCACACAATTCCTTTACAGCGTTCCAGTCAGATGGTTCACAATGTTCCGAATCTGTTCACCTCGTTCGATGTTCGTTTCTTCCCGAATTTCGGCACCATTAATGTCTGTTAGCAGAAGTTGCGCGCGTTTATCTCATTAAAATACGTTGACGAATACAACGACTGTATTTACACAAATAAACTAAACGTATAACTATTTACAGATGTAGGTTCTCGGTGAGTTCATGATGTTAGACTCGTTACGATATGTCTCCATGTATCCGCATACTTTTGTTTCACGTTCTTTGTCATTTTTCGGCGTCGCCGTGATTCCTTTTCCTCCTCTTCTTATTTTCCAAAACCAGTCACAGACTTTGAGCCAAAAGCTGAACAGGCTTCACCCGCGCAGGGCCGCAATCGCGGGTGTCACGGTTGAAGTGTAACTGAGGGTGGCTTTTACTTACATTGGATACTGTCCATGGCTCGCTTATTGTGTAACAACATAATTCCAGAAGACACAATAAAGGTTCGGTAGGACACAGGAAAGGAACGACTGCACACAAAAAAGGGGGTTTAGGACAGATGACGTATGAATCAGAGAAAGGACAACTATACGCGATTCATAGCAAGATGTAAAAATGGGAAGACAAGGGAAAGAGGGCTACATGCGGAAGATCGGAAGATATCACACCCGACCGGACATTAGGAGCCCTAGATTTCCAATTCTGGCTCCGCCGTTTGCTAGTGGTTTTCAGCGGTTTTGGAAAACTTGATTCATTCGATGAAGTACGGTTCATTCATCCGCATACGTTTTAATATTTCTTCACAAAGAGACAACGTATACACATTACATATATATATATATATATATATATATATATATATATATATAAAAGTGAAAAACTCACGGTGAAAAATAACAAACAGCGGGAAGTTTAATCGACAGTTTCGCTTCGGCCCCTTGGCTCCTATGCCACCATACCCACTATATACATATATATATATATATATCCACACATGTATATGTACATATATATGCCGGCACGTACGCGGGTATCAAGAGCGGAATGTAAACTTCACATTCTGGGAACTGAGGCTGAGTCCTTTGAAGAAACAGTCCATGTAATCCTTCGATGTGGCATAAACTGCTGAGCGGTGGAAGCGGATTTAGCGTCAGAGGGTGGAAGCAGTGATAACGATACCAAGGCGGCGCTCAAGTACTCAGGGTAGGAGCAGCTCGGTGCCAACTTCGAGCCCTGCCAGTTTTCGTCTGCCGAAGGAGTTCCCCATGTGTTCATGGCTCAGATGAGCGTGTTCAACTGATACACTCCGGGTGCAAGTGCAATGTGTATATATATCCGCGTATATCTACACCGGGTGCTCATCTTAACTTGAACAGAGTTATTACAAAATATTCGTAGAAGGTTCACTAATACCATTTGTGCAGGTGAGTTATACGGCCAAGAGGACATTATGTGGGCGGCTAATCCTTGCGATAACGCGGGTAATTAATTACAGTTTGTTAATTAAGTTTTTAGTCCGTGAAAATCGACATATAGTTCCAAATAGAAACTTACTGAGTGTCATCGAAAACCAATAAATCAACTTTTTTACGAACGACTTGAGGCTCGTGGGAAACTCGGGAGCGCACCAAAGTTACCACTCGTGCAGCACGAGCAAAGCTAGCAGTGACAAAACGCGGATCATTAGATTATCATCGCGTTCCTCCACTGCTAGCTTTGCGCCTGCTGCACGAGTGATAACATTGTGTGCGCCCCAAGTTTCCACGAGCTTCAAGTCGTTATGAAGAGAGTTGATTTAGTAGTTTTCGGTGACGCTCTCTAAGTTTCAATTGGGCATAATGTGTTGTCACTAATTAAAGGTTGACTAAATTTTAATTAATTAGCCGACTTTTCGCAAAGATTAGCCACCCACATAATATCCCTCTGGCCATATAAATCATATGCAGAAATCGTATTTGAGCATTGTTTATGGATGTTGTACAATAAATCTGTTTGGATTAAAATGGTATATATATATATATATATATACTATGTGTAGAATAAACCCGACAACGTCCTCGGTTTGACGTTTGAAGAAAACAATTCTTGACATCGTTAGATTGGTAATATTTAGTTGTTAAATACAATTTGTTTTTGGTTACTACAAACTATTTGGACCGGTTGTCACAGGCAACCCTCCCCCGCCCCCCCCCCCTCCCCCCTAAAAAAATGACCGCATTTCCACGTGTTGAAAGATGTTGATTAGGGCGAAGCTCTGGTGGTGATGATTTTTTTATTGCTCATAGGTGGTGCTGAGTTCCGGGTTGCGTTTCGACTTCATTATTACTGCTTTATGGTCGGTGAAATGCAGAGGCAGTGGTTCTTCTAGCGGATCAGCTTGGATCCGCTAGAAGCCGTGGGAACGCATCTCCACCGCTTAAGTGAACGGTCCATGTCAGAAAGAGAATGTGTGGTATGGAACGTTGTTACATACGCATTTGAGCATTGGACCGCAGCGCCCTCTCGTCTATAAAGGTTGAGCCAATGCATGCAAAGTTTAACGCGATTATATACGCATTTGACCGCAGCGCCCTCTCCTGTATAGACGTTGAGCGGCTCCATGCAACGTTTCATCTATGACATCCCCAGCTCTTGAGTTACTTCCACATCTCAAAGCCCCTACTCGTCCTGCAGTCGTGGCCGAGTGGTTAAGGCGATGGACTAGAAATCCACTAAATGAGTTGCGCTTAGAGTATCGGCACTCCGTTCCCCGACATTGTTGTGGGCGCCGCCATTTTGACTCGTATGCAGAGCAGACGCAACTGCCGATCGTCATGATTCAAAAGTGCGACTTCCTCAGCGTTAGGTTTGGTGTTAGAAAGGTCCTGTAACATTGCTTTGCTCTGTCGCGAACTGTCTAAACATTTGTGGGGGGCGGAAAATCGTTTCCTGTGATTTCAGATAAAGCTTCAGATAACTGGCAACCATGATTTTAAGACCCAATATGGCCAAGTGTCGTTACTCTGAAGCGTAGCTTATCTTTAGTGGCACTAGCTAGACCCTAAGGAGCTAAGTTTTCTTTTCTAATGTAGACTACCCGGGCGTTGAGGCTGGTTGCATTCAGGCCCCCGCGCACCAGCTGTATCAGATCCGCAGAATTACAAAATTATCGGGAACTTTATTTTAGCTATCGAGTGCAACCGTGGCTTTACGGCCCTATCAAGAAGTCTGAGGATTTTTCAGCAAATAATATCGGCGAAGGCGTAAAATTGAGTTATTCAGAAAGGCCTCCGTTGTGATTAACAGGTTGTATATTTTAAGATGATATTTTTCTTTCTGGGAATCTAGACGAAATTCCTGTGAGTACGGATTTGTTCAAATTTAACGGGGTACTGAAGAAAACTGAAATATTATTTTCGCAATATTGATATTTGTGCTTGACTCAATTGCACGACCAAAAGTTTTCTTTTTTTTTTGAGTTGAAAGTGTATTTTTAAAGATTTGGTATTCAAAGAAATTAGTATCTGGCAGGCGTGAGCATGTCTTCTTGCATTCATAAGCACGCCATCAAAATCACAATTGGTGATGTGTGTTTTGTCATTCCAATTGGCTGATGTTATAGATTGATTTTGCTAGGAAATTATTTTTGAATAGCACATAAAACAATGGAAACAGACAGCTGCTCAGCATTGATTTTTTATTTGTTTTGCTAAGGCTATTTTATTGGCAATATATTATTTTTCGACATCTATTGCAGTCCCTTGGTCTTACTTTAAGTTTCTGCACGGGAACATGTTCGGCCTGATGGCGTTGTTTTAAATCTCGGAGATGAGGAAACTTCTACGCGACTAAATGTTTTCACGTTATTGTTAATCCTCTATTTTGTTGCGTCGCTGATGAATCGGGATTTTTTGAGTTGTTCTTAAGAGACCAGCCCGGAAAACTCTGCTGCCTCCGTGAACCAGCAGCGAAAGCAGCCGACAGAGGCGAGGCGGCCTTCTAGCTCAGTCTCTCGCCATCGCCGCTACGTGGCGTTCAATTGGCTCGAGTAGTCAACAATGTTTGAAAAAGTGGGATTTTGTGCGTGTGTTTGGTATCGAAATTTTACATTCCCTCGGGCGCGTGCTCGTACAGCTTGAGGCTTCCCTTATTTGTTGTTCTGGCTTGAGGTAGTACACACCATTGCTTCTTCTGCAAGACAATTAACAAGAAATACAATAGTCTTACTTCGAACAAAAAAAAAAAAAAGCCATAAAATGCGATTGAACGGCGAGCGCCGCTCAATGGGCGACCCTACTTGTCCCATTACATTGGCGTCGTACTTGCGGTCGTCCTAGAAGTCGTCCTACACCTCTAGAACAACCTCATTTGTCACTTTAGGTGAAAAACTAGCGTCGTCGGCGTCGTGCAAAAAGATGGCCATAAACATACGTCATGAAGCGTCATCAGCGTGATATTATCAAGCGTCATCATACGTCATTAATGTGACGTCACCGCCGGAGCCCCGTGTGCAAAAGGTGCGCTTCGCACGTCATCTGTGCTCCTTGTATGCTTAGTGCAATAGACTCTAATGCGACCGTACCTGCATCTACGGTCTCGACATCGGCAGCAGCGTCTTCATCTAAGGCGGCTTCCCCAGGCAAACGTGGCCGCCCACGCAAATATCCCACAGGCTCCCTGAAGTGTCCTCCTCTAGGCGTCGTTCTCGACGTCGTCCCAGACACCATCCTCTAGGCATCATTCTCGACGTCGACCTAGATGTCGTCCTAGAATTCGTCCTAGATGTCGTACTTGACGTCGTCCTAGAGGTCGTCGTAGAAGTCGTTCGAGACGTCGTTCTTGACGTCGACCTAAAGGTTGTCCTATACGTCGTGCTTTGCGTCGATCTCTAGGAAGTCGTCTTCGACGTCGTCCTATACGTGGTCCTAAACTTTAATACGTCTAAAAGCATAAATGGGAAACATTTCTCCCGCAGGATTATAATGCTTTTGCCTTCCTACTCGTAAGCAGTCTTAAGTGCAGTGGTGTAATTATTTTATTCAATGCAGTAGTTCTATAGCAGCTAAAACAACGTTAATTGTTTATAATGTGTGGTTTCGGTATTCCGGTGGTTCATGATTCAAGTAAAACAAGGCTTATTGATTGAGGGTCTAAAGCCTAAACAATATTTTTAATAGGCAAGAAAAACGCGTTTTATTGTTGAGGATTGTTTTCGTCGGTGATCTAAATGAGCTACAATAAAACAAAATCAAAGAAATATTTGCAAATACTGGCATGTGTGTGTTTTTTATCTCGCACTACTTTGGGTACTAACAATATTTTGCCACATAAAATAGTTATTGTGGCTATAGTTTTTGTGACACAGGTTTAGACTGCCAGCTATATATTTTATTGAAGCGGGTGTCAGGTCAAAAATTAATATAGCAAAAATGTTTTTTTACGCGTCACTTTGTTTTGAGCGTAAATGATAAGTTTTCTGCGCTATTCGGTCATTGAGGGATGAAATAAAAAAACAAATAGCAGACATGTACTGAACGAAGTTTCTGAAACACCTGAACTAGTTCCCGAAACTTTCTTGCGACAAAAGTTCGCAGGTTTATCTCATGACGGTTACATAATTCCGCGTTCAGTCTCAGAAACATTGGTGGTCAAATGAAAGTGGTGATTGCATCACATAAACGAACTCGAAGGCAAATATGTATGCGTTCTGAGGTTTGCATCAGAGGCCAAGCAAATTTTCGTAGCTACTTATAGTCAATCAATATAATACGGGGTTTTGTGACTTTCAAGAAAAGGCAACGGCTGTCATAATATTATTACACTCGTTTTCATTGACGTGGGTAGGGAATTCTACAGTGAGTCAATAATTGAAGCTCAAACGTTTGCCTTAACAGAAAGTGAAACAGAAGACATAACCGGCTCTACAAGCCATGGTTCAGAAAACGACGCCCCGGGCAGTGATGAGGCGCTTTCATTAACTGCCACGCAATGGACAATGGCAACGGTCAGATCATCTACACAGACACCAACAACCACCGCAAGGACATCCACCATCTTAATGACAACAGGCAGATCGTCAACACTAAGACCATCGAAAACAGTAAGCCCATCAACTATTCGAATGACAACCGGCAGATCGTCAACACTAAGACCACCGAAAACAGTAAGCCCCTCAACTATTCGAATGACAACGGGCAGATCGGCAACACAAGTACCGACGACAATCGGAATGTCATCAACAAGAATGCCTACTACGACAACAATAAAAACATCACGTGAGTATGATGGTGCCATTTCTTGAATGTCAGTGTAGGTATAGGTCTTCAAAAGCGACATATTTTCAATATTAATTATGCATGAAGTGTTTTTTTTTTTGTCAATTACATGCAAATAATAACAAGTTTTATCACAGCCTTCCAGTTTGTTTTTGAAATACTTTTATTGAACTTAAAAAAAAATGTGAAACAAAACAAAGGGGTGACTGCCATGTTTTTCTCTTGTAATATCGGAGTAGCTACTTTTTGTGCATACGTTTTGCGGTGCTACATGCTGTATGGCTTCGTGCAATACTACATCGCTTTCGAACGTAAGCAAATTCATCACCAATAAAACGATAACAGCAATCATCTCCGAAGCGCCCCCCCCTCCCCCCGCCCTGCATGAAGTGCCGAATTTAATGATTAATTGATTATTCGTTTTTAGGATACCCTAACAAGGCGTTTCTAGAGGAGAAGGGGTGAGGGAGGGGGAGTAAAATATACTTCGCTCATTTTAGTTAAACAGCAAATTTGGTTAGAAAATAGATATCACATGGCGTGAGGTCAAATACCGTGTATTGTGACCCGACGCCCAGTGGCATGTAACAGGAATTCGCGTGCTTGTATGACATGTGAGCTCAAATTCCCATGACATTAAGATGTAATATTTGACGTCATGGTGGCAAGCGAGGGTGTGACGTGACCTGATTTTATGCGACCTCATGTCAAGTGACAACAAATGAATCAGCTCTTTTTAGCGATGAAATTGACATCTGAGATTCATGTCGTGGTTCCACATGATGTGATGTTGCGCTTCATTCCCAAATTAGATGATGTAACGGTATCACTATTTGAAATCACGTGATGGACTGACTCGACAAATATTTTCCCTTAAGTTAGCCTGGATAAGCAGCGATTTGGACAAAGCGAAACATACCTCGGATTAGGGAGTGACGTGAAGTAGCATTTATGACCTAACAAGATAGTCCCCTCTTTTTCAAGCGCAAAAAGTTTTTAAGGTGCAACTCTGCCATGAATGCCGTTTTGGTTCTTATTTGATGGCTTATGATTTTTTTCGTATGTATTTTACAGTCATAAATAATGACAAATGAAAGAACCGTTTTGCTTCTATATTTTAATGTCTCAATATTACAATTATTTGTAGTTAGTGAATTAATCATTTTTAAAGGACCATAATTTCTAATATTGAAGAATGTTTTTCCTCAAGTTATAACGTCCCAACGTGCACGATAATTTACGAGAACGGTCGGTTGAATACATCCAATTAGAAAGTACAGCCACGAACGGTACAAAAGATCTATATTTTAAAATAAAAATACGTTTTAAAAGGCTATCTTTTGATTGTGCTTTAAAAACGGAATCACGTCACTAATGAACATTACTAGACATTCAACCACAAAGCATTCTTCTATACTACGTTTTTTAATTATTTATGATGTCGTGAAGTTTATATCTACATCGTGAAGTTTAGGCCTCAAATTTAATTGAGTTACGGGAGTTGGAGTTCATTTATATAAAATGCAAATGGCGACACGTGTTTAATAATAGCTTGATGTGCATTTGCCATCGTGTACCGTTTGAAACATCACGTGATAGACAAAAAACGCGCCAGATTTACGTTGTCGGATGCCTGGATGCCCGGAGTGAGCGAGCCAGAGATGTCGGAACAACATGCGCAAGGCTGCGGGTGCGCCACAGCTGGTTTGGCAAGGGTTTCACTGTGCATTGGTATACATGCCAGTCGCGATATAAATAAAGTGAGCCCCATGAAGGACATTCCCCAGTCGCAATTCCGCCAAGAATGAAACAGATAATATGTATATATATATATATATATCTGCCAAAATAATTTTCGCAATCAGATTATAACTTGTCGGGATGGTTCCACTATATTTTGATTCACATCCACCTCGGTGGATCTTAAACTGGCTTTGGTATGAAAACAAAACTGAACACCTTAAAACGCCTCAGTGGCTCTGACCGAATGCGCTGGCCTATGAATCCCTAGGAGGTTTCGAATACCGGCTGAGGTGCCCGCCATCTGACGGAGGCCAATCCGAGATTTTGGTTGCACTTCAAAATATATCCAGTTGCTACAAATAAATCCGCGTTTCCTTGTTTTGTTTTGTTGTTTTGCTGGGGCGTGCCAGAGTGATTTTTATTGGTTCGGCCTGAAATACTCTAGGATCTTAATGATTGCTTAGCCTTAGCTTGAATTCAATTAGCTTAAGCAAGCCAAAGCTACGGGCTGATGAAGCCAACGAAGCAGCACCAAAATGGTGAGGTCATGCAGTTGGTTATTTTTCTTTGCCTGCGCGATCCTATCCTGGCTGACCGGGCTAAATCAAGTGCAGTGGGGAATCAATGGCCGAATGTGTTGGCGAACCGCAGCTCGGAGCACGAGGAGAAATGTGCGAGCGCGAGTTCCGTTCAAGCCACTGAGCTCACGCTGCGGAGCCTGCAGGGACCCTGGGTTCAATCTCCCATCTGTATGAGCCTCGCACCGGTGTGCGGTCGTGCATCACTATGTGAGTGATGGACGCAGTAGTGATACACGACCGCCGTGCAAAACTCCTGTTGTCAAAAAAAACTACGACTAGATTTGAATGCGCTTTGAAATTGCTTTTTTAGTGCGTGTATTTCTGTTCGCGTTGTTATTTCCACTACTCCTTTGATTAGGCGGCACCCTATTGTAAAAATCTAATTTGTATGAGAACTTTGTGTGTACGATAAACACATATGAATCATACAATATTGTCACGAATGACAATTGATGGGGCGATGATAACTGAAGAAACTAAACGTTTAATGGGGGAACTTGTACCCAAAACAAAAAGGGAAGAGAAGAAAACAGCAGAGCGTCGCGGACGTCGATGTCGGCGAAAGCGCAGGATCGAGCCCTGGGGCGAGACTGACTGCGGCTGGCCATGCAGAGCCCCTTTGTACACGCGTGGGCTTCTCAAACAATCGGCGTACATTCGCGCATAGAACATTCTAGCCTCAAACATGCAACAGAGTTCTCGAATTTACCAGAACAGTAAATTGCAAGTATAAATATACATTATAGTCAATAATAGATAATTATAGCCAAACAGGTAAATATAGATGCCTTCAACCAATGATATCCAGTTAAAGTCCTTTAAATCTATACACGCTCCAACTGCATAAAATGTTAACAGTTGCTGATAGCCATGTATAGACATTTCAAGCCAAATTAATAAAAATAGATGCTTATAGTAATAATAGTCATTTGAAGTCATTTTCATCCATAAACACCAAAAAGCACAGAATTGTCAGCTATATCCACAAATGCCCATTTGTAGCCATATGAAGCCAGTCTGGGGAAAAAAAGATGCCAATAACCAAGAAGAGCAACATGAAGCCATCCATGCTTGTAGGCACAGAAATAACTAATCATTATCAATGCTAAAAATTCACAGCCATTTGTAGCCAATGAAAGCCAACCAGGTCACCTAAAGTCAATAATAAAAAAATATTAATCCAACCAAGTCAAGAATAGATGCCTATAGCCAATAATAGCCAGTTGAAGTCGATCAAATCCATACACACTCCAATTGCATAAATTGCCAATAATAATCACTGATAGACATGTACAGCCATTTCAAGCCGATTCGGCCAAGAACTGCCTATAGCCAATAATATCCACTTGAACCATTAATATTCAAAACGTCATGATTACTATGTAGCTAATAGTCACTAATTTTAATTCTGCAGCGATTTAAGGCGATTTTGTTAAGACGAGATGCTATTGCCAACAATGGCCACTCAAAGCCATTTTCATTCATAAGTATAAAAATAGCAGAATATTGCGACCAATCAGCACTAATAGCTATTTTTTTGCCATCATGCCCACCAGGTCAATAACAGATGCCTATAGCCAATAATAGCCAACTGAAGTCAATCAAATCTATGAACAGGCCAATTGCATAACATGTCAATATTAGCGACTGAGAGTCATGTATAGCCATTTCTAGCCCATCTGAATTAGTGTCGTGATGTAGGCGAGGTTGGTTCGTGGTAGACGGTCAGCGCTTGTGTCGTTCGCACCTTTCTTTCGTCCGTGGCTATTTTTGCGCGCTGTTTGTTTCCGTCAAGCCATTCTGACCAAGAACATATTCCAATAGCCAATAATATCCACTTGAAGTTAATCCCCCCCCAAAAAAAAAACAACAAAACACCAAGGCCTCAGAAGTGTAAATAATAGAAGCTAATAGTTATTCATAGCCAAGTGAAACTGATTTGGTCAATAATAGTTCTCAAAAACCAATATAAGCCACTTGAAGCCAATCTCACCTTTAAGAACATGAATATCCTAATATAGTTAAATTTCAGCTAATAATAACGACGTGAAGTTGCCCTAACCTATAAATAGTCAAACAACTAGAAATAATGGCTAATAGCCTGGAATAGGCATTTAACTACACAGGGTCTATGTGAAAACAAAGTTTACTGATTTCGCATATGAACTTTCTTGAACACATCAATTTATACAAAAGGGCCATAACCAAGTGTTTCTCAATTTTAATCTGTAGCTATGTTTTTTACCGATAGTGTAAGGGGAAGACAGTGGAGCACATGACTGATATCAATTTAATTTTCGGCACCGAGTTGACCACTCCTCGCCAAGAGATGGCACCGCTTCTGTGTTTCCCGCCAATCCTATGCATTTTTGGTTAGAGTTTCCTGTATTGGTCTCAACGGTATTTGGTAGATTCTTCCATCTAACCTATTTTTTTTATTAATATGCCAGCACCCAGACCTCGAATTCCGTCACCGGTGCCCTCTCCCATCCCACTCCCTTTTTTATTTATTTGGTTAATAAATCGCGTTCTAATCAATCTAATGGGCTTCTCACGCGCTGAAATGTTTTATTAAAGGGTAACTGCAAAGTAAAAAAAGGTGTTTTTAAACAGCCTTATTGGGACAAGCATGTAACAAAACAAATCTTACGCGAAAAAACAATTTTTTTCTAGCAATATTTACGCCACAGGACGTAATTTAGTCGAAGTCACAACTTCTCCACATTTGAAACTCCCGCTCTTTCGACGCGCGCAGAGTGGCGTGTTATACGTCACTCCGTGACGTATAGCAGCCACTACGTGACGTATAATACCAACTTTATGGCGCGCGATTAAAAATGGACGAAATAGCCGCAAACTAAAATCAGTCTCGCGCAATAAATATTGCTGTAAAAAATTTTGTTCTTGGCGGAAAAATTGTTTTGTGACATGCTTGTCCCAATTAGGCTGTTTAAAAATACACTTTTTTTTCCTTTGCAGTTAGCCTTTAAAAATGAATAATTTTGTAGTTTTAGAAGTCGCTCAGCAAGTTTCTTATTGGAACGATATGTCTATTTTACTAATTTAAAAGCTAATTCATAATTATTTTTAATTGCATGAATGATCGTTACAATTAGCCCATGTAGTATGTCCCCCTTGCCGTTTAACTCACATCGCACAAACATCATAGGATTAGATTTCACAGTTTTTAGGGCGCAGCTCTTAGGCGCCCGTTTCCGGCTTGAGCGGCGTCGCCGTCGGCGTCGGCGTAACCGCGCGTTGCATTAAGGGACGTTTCCCATAATGACGTCACACACGTCACGCATGACGTCACGAGGGTCACTTCTGACGTCACCGCGCGTTGCATCATGAGTAAATTTCCCCGCCAAATTTAGTGGAAAAGTTTTCCCGATAAACTTAGCGGGAAAATTTTTCCGCTATATTTAAGGAAGAATTTCCCCGCTAACTTTAGCGGAAAAAGTTCCCGCTAAATTAGTGGAAAAATTCACTGCTAAATTTAGCGGAAAAATTTGCCCAATACAATTTAGCGGGGAAATTTCGTCGCTAAATTTAGCAGCAAAATTGCCCCCTAAATTTATCAATCAACTTCCCGCTAGATTTAGCGGAAAAAATTCCCCGCTAAATTTAGCGGAAAAATTTTCCCACTAAATTTAGCGGAAAAAAGTTCCCCGCTATATTTAGCAGAAAAAATTCCTGCTAGGTTTAGTGGAAAAATGGTCTAGCGGGGAATTTTTTCCGCTAAGTCTAGCGGGAAATTTTGCGAAAATTTCCTACTAAATGGGAGAGGAGCAGGAGATGAGGGTACGGATGAGGAGGAGGGGCATAACCACCTCTCCGTTCCTCTCCTTTCATCCTCCTCAAGAGCTGCGCTCTAAATCGGCGTTACAGGAGGTTGTAAACATTTTTCATTTTTCTAAAAAAAAGAACGCTGAGATTTAAAAAAATACAAAAAAAGAAACCTGCGTATGACGCACGCAGTATGGCGTAAACTTACTTTGAATATTCGTCAATAGAAGCTCGAGCATGTGTGCCTTTCACAATGCACACCGACGGTTGTATGTAATGTTTGTACACCAATCCATTGTTTAAAAACACGCGTCTGGCCACGTGACTATATACATGAATTGCATGTATGCCCAATGCTCTCTGTTTACTCATAAGCGCGAGCAAAGCTGAACCTAGGAGCGGAAGCATATTGCCTCAATCTACCCATGCACTGAATCAGAATGCATGCTCGGCTGGTCTGGTCAAAACGCAAAACTAAATCTTAAAACTTGTGTTAAGCTTAAAGTTAAAGCGCCCGAACGAGAGACAGATGACCACAACTTACGAGGTGAAACATGAGAACAACGAGACCACCCTATGAGTGTCGTCGAATATGTACGTTCGGTAATAGCTTGGCACTGATTTTCTCACCCTGGTGAAACTAGGCACGGAGTGCACTATGTGCGTACATTGTAAGTGTAGTGAATTTTGCAGGTTGCCTTCCCAAGACTTTTTTGTCACGAAACATATTTAATCAGGTCATTCGAATAAAACACACAATTATTCATGAATTGGTGAAATCAGTTTATTAGTTTGAGCTATTGATTTCTTGTAATGCAAGAATCCACTTAGCAGTTATGTGGTAGGTGATAAATTATAGATATACTAAATCTCCCTAACTTTTCAGGGATTTCCATGGTTTCCAAGCCAATGATCTGCTCGTACGGGATTGGGCTAGCGTCCTCCATAGTGGCGACCGAACCTCACGTATGCGACTACATTTTCTTGGACAGCCTTTATTCGAAAAACCCGAAAGTGACCATCTTTGATCAAACCCACGGGGCCATTATGTGGCTCCTAAAAGTCATAAAAGATCATTCAAAATATACGGGAAGGAAGACTGAATTTGGACTCTTTATAAACTACGAGTAAGTTCAAAAAATTTTTTTTTTGTATTTGTATGATTTCACTTTTTTAATTTATTTACTCTCAAGGCCGAAGCATTACAGAGAAGAGTGGGCAAAATAAACACAAAAAATAATAATAAGCGTTAACATAAACACAACAGCACGGTTACAAAAAATTGCAGCGGCTATGCCAGGATATACGTAGCGTGAACTAAGGTTAGGCACACAGCTGGGCACGCGGCGGCGCCAGTGCGTCTACCGCGGCTATGACGTCACTCCTCTGGAATGCGCAGACCGGCGAGGCGCGCGCGGCGGCGGCGGCTCCGGCGCGCCAGCTGTACGCCGTGTGACGTCACTGCTGCTCGCGCATGCGTAGCACGGCTCTCCAGGAGCCACGCGAAACTGCTCAACCTCGGCCAGTGTAGCTCACGCTACAAAATGGTTGCAGATGGCTGTTTTGAAGCGGACGGTGTCGGTGATCAGGGCGATGGAGGGGGGAGGTGGTTCCAGTCGACGCAAGTTTTGGGAATGAAGGAGGTAGAAATGTAAACTGATTGAAGAGATCCACCTCTGTGTAATTAATAATAAAACTCTCGCTCTCATTGGAATCAACATATTCTAACAGTAAAGCAGTGAATATTGATTTACTGCCATCAGCATATTAACCTTCAAAGACCTTAACCTTTTTGTGAGGGTCTTATATAGGGTTCTGAAGTTACCAAGCTCAATCTAAAATGGACTGTAAAAATCGGCGCCTGAACGACGCAATATAAACTTTTCGTGAAAGGTGTATATACCGGTCGATTTTTTCTTGTAACGTTACAAAGCGTAGCGCCCTTTCTGTGAAAAATAGGGCCAAAAGCTTGCCAGAGTCTACTGTGGAGGGCGATGCAGCCGGCGGGGTCAAGTTGAGAGCGTGCTTGGCGAGCGTCTTCATAGATGGCGTCGGGAGCAGCGTCGGGGGTGTAGCCAACCACCGAAAGAAAGCCGACGACGACACGCAGACAAAATCTGAAGGCAGCAAAAGCGCCGTCGTTATGCAAATGCGTTTTAGAGCGCAGTTTTTAGAGCGCAGTTCTTAGGCGCCCGTTTTCGGCTGAGCGGCGTCGCCGTCGGCGTAACCGCGCGTTGCATTATGGAAAACGTCCCATAATGCAACGCGTGGGTCTCATTCCTGACCTGCGCGTGGCATTATGGGACGTTTCCCGTAATGTCGTCAAGAGTGACATAACGATGGCCACGAGTGACGTCATTATGGGAAATGTCCCATAATGTAACAAGCGGGTCACGAGTGACGTCCCGTGTGACATCACGAGGGTCACGAGTGACGTCACGAAAGTCCCCAGTGACGTAACACGTGACGTCACTTGTGACCCGCGCGTTGCATTATGAGACGTTTCTCATAATGACGTCACACGTGACGTCACGGAGATCACGAGTGACATCACAAGGGTCACGAGTGATGTCTCGAGGGTTACGAGTGCTGTCACGACGGCCACGAGTGACGTCATTATAGGAAACGCCCCATAATGCAACGCTCGGGTCACGAGTGATGTCACGTGTGACATCACGAGGGTCCCGAACAATGTCCCAAGGGTCCCCAGTGGCGTCACACGTGACGTGACTCGTGACCCGCGCGTTGATTATGGGCCGTTTCTCATAATGACGTCACATATGACATCACGGGAATCTCGAGTGACGTCACGAGGGTCACAAGTGACGTCACGACGGTCACGAGTGACGTCACAAGGGGTGGGAGGGAGGAGGAGAAGCAGAGGAGGAGAGGATAATAAGGGAGGAGGATGGAGGAGGGGGAGAGAGGAGGAGGGGCAAAAGGAGGACGAGAGGGGAGGAGAGAATGAGGGAGGAGGAGGGAGGAGGGAAATAGGAGAGGTACGAAGTAAGAGGGGGCATACCCTCTTCCCCATACTATTTCCTTTTCCTCCTCAAAAGCGGCGCTCTAATTCGGCATTACAGGGAGTTGTAAACGTCTCATTTTTTTTTACTTCGTTTTGCTTTTATTGTCTGCATTTCTTTTCTAACCAAAAGTTGTGGGAAGCCGAGGAGGAAGAGGGTGCGGGGGGCACATGCTGTGGCCGGCGGAGCGGCGCTCGAGACCAGTGCGCGTGGAGTGCGAGACTGGGAGCGATCGAGAACAGCCGCAACGGGACAAGCTCCAACGACTCGGGCGAACACCAACCAAGCCAGCCCCGGAAAACTCGTACAAGCACCAGGGACGATTGCCGAGTCGTCCGCCGGGGGCAAGGAACAGTCAACTGCTTTTTCACACCTTCTCTAATGTGTGACTTCTTGGAAGGGCGAACCAGCCGGAGACCGACTGGGCGGCAGTAATATTGAGCGACCCACACAACTGGCGCATCCAACGTGGGGCCCGATTGGTCTGCTGCTTGTTCCGTTCGTCCCGGGGAGTCACACAGATCCATTGAGCGTTCAGCGTGGTGTAGAAAGATAGACACTAACGATGTCCCCCAAGACGAGGTCGGCCCCCAATAGGGACGAGGACGACTCGTCTGAGAGCAGAGCTCAGGAAGTGTCTGACGTTGCGGGGACCGGAGAGGGCTCTAGTACGCAGACATCTGCAGATGCTGGGATCTTACCACCAGCTCCTACCGGAGGCGCGGGAGATATCGGCGAGTTTATGCGCGCCATGACGGCGATGATGGAGACGCTCTCGCGACAAATCGCGACGCCTCCAGGAGTCGCGAGTGCCGCGCCTACGTCTCTGCCCCGACCGCGGTTGTCCGTACCGACGCCGATCTATGCGGGATACTCCGACGGAAAATCGGTTCACGATTTCTTGCAGGACTTGGACGCGTGTGTAGCCGCGTTGGGAGCATCAGGCGAAACGGCCTTGGTGCAGACCGTGCCGATCGCGTTAACGGGCGACGCGTCGCGTTGGAGACGGTTGAAACGACCGTTCCTATCAATTGCGGACTTCCGGACGCGGTTTAGGGAGGAATTTTTGCCTCCTGATTATGAGATGCGGATTAGGGACGAGCGAGCTCACCGCACTCAGCACCCCGATGAGAGCCTCGTGGAGTACGTTCGCGCGCTCCAGGAGCTCTACTCGAGGGCCGAACCATCCGCCTCTGACGCAGAGAAGGTAGCTAGAGCGATACGGCAATGTCACCCGAGATTTAAAGCCTACATGCGGGGACGGGATTTCGCGGTTCTGGAGGCACTGGCTAGAGAGGCGAGAATGGTCCAAGCGGGCTTGCTCAGCTGAGCTGCAGTACCACCCCATCCGAGGGCCGAGGAGTCCCTAGAGCCAAGATGCGCGTGGACAGGACGCTCCGCGGACACTCACATCGAGTCGCACACGGCGTATACGGCCTTTGCGGAGCGCGGTCACAGGGTAGCCATAACGCCCCGGGCTTCAGACCCCTTCGCTTACGAGCAAAGGCGCAGGGCAGCCAACGCAAACTCGGCCCGAGTGCAGACGGGTAGGGGTGGCGCGGCGGTGGACCACCGCGGAGGCGCGACTGGTCATGGCAGTCGCGGGAATCATGACTTACCGCGGTTTGCCACAAATGAAGTGTCGCGTGAAGGTAATGATAGACAGGTTGCGCGTAACGACCGGCCACAAGTCAGGTGTTACAACTGTCACCGTCTTGAGCACATCAAGCGGCATTGCACGTGGGTAGCGGATGGTTCTCACTGTTTCCAGGGAAACGCCAGAGGCCGGCACCACTAATCAGGTCCTCTGAGTCGAGGTTGCCGGCCGCTGCCGAGGCCGAGCATCAGCGTGCCGACAGGGCAGAAATTGCGGCCAGCGACTGCGTGGCGATCAAGGATAGAAGGGTAGGAGAGGGCATGACGCCAGCCGCGTAGCCTCCACAAGCCATGCTCCCTTGACGCCTCGCCTCTTTCGCATTTTCCTCCTTACTCTTCTCACTTATCAGGCCAACGTGACCACATCACGTGACCATAGCAAGCCTTCGTCTAGCTGAGGTGCACTAGAATACACCACCGTCTAGCTTTCGATCTGATAAAACCTACCGCACGGAGCGCGCGCAAGCCTGCAAGGAATCCTTCTACAATCAACCATCCATCTCACACGTGACATGTCACGCGCACCGATTGCCAGAGAGATCTACGGTCACGTTGGCCACAACATCGTTTAAATTTTTATGACTAGGCTTCACTAATATTGCAACGTGCCCCCTCCTAGTACTTCTAACCTCCTTGGTGGCGAAGGCTCCGTCGGCGTATCGGGCTGAGGGCACGACACCTGAGAAGGGCCCGTACGTGCGGGTAGAGATCGGTGGTAAAGAATATTCGGCACTAATTGATACCGGCTCTACTCTTTCTCTAATTGGCGATATTGTGTACAAGGACTGCCGTAACAGAAACCTTTGCGCGCGGGAACTTGTAACTCCGCGGCGTTTAGCGACAGCATTGGCCGAAGGGCAAGGTGCGACGCGCCTTCACCTTGGCCTTGACGGCAGACGAAGGAGGCAACGTTTCGTTTACTTGCCGGGTATGTAAATTTCTGTTTTTTTGGGGCTGGACTTCGTCTGCCGTGAGGGTATAATCCTGGACTTGAGGAACAACGGGTATCGCTATATTGCGTTTTCTATCTTATTCCTTTTGTTGCCCCATCATCTCTGGCACAGGGAATGGAACGTTCGCTCGCTGCGTCACACCAGGAGCAGGTATTAGCTGCGCGAGTCGTACCCGGGAACGTCGAAACGATAATTGCGTCTTTTGATGGGCCCGCCGAACAACGGCGGATGCTAGCGAACGCCTTGTCCCGACATGCGGCTATGTTTACCGAGAGACCGAGGCTTACAACTGTTTTACCACGTAGGATAGATACAGGAGGGGCTAGGCCGTGGGGTTGTAATCCTAGACCACTAAGCGTACATAAACGGGCACTCATAGACACGGCTTTCGAGGAGATGCTGGTCACGGGTGCGGTGCGGCCCTCGCAGAGTCCCTGGGCGTTTCCAGTAGTTTTGGCGCCAAAGAAAGTCGACACCGCGCGCCTCTGCGTTGATTACCGAAGACTTAATAAGCTCACTAGAAGGGACGCGTGTCCTTTTCCCTCTATTGAGTCTATAATGTGTTCGCTTGGAGGCGCGCAGGTTTTCACCACGCTGGATTGCATCAGGGGTTTTCTCCAGATCCAAGTAGCGCCAGACGACGCCCAAAAGACGGCGTTCACCTGTTACAAGGGGTTATTTGAGTTTACGCGTCTTCCGTTTGTGTTGTCCAACTCGCCGTCGAGTTTCCAACGGCTCATGAACATCGTGCTGGGTGATTTGAAATTTAACTTCGCCATGGCCTACATAAATGATGTTGTGGTATTTTACAAGTCGTTCAAAGAGCACCTAACTCATCTCGAGATCGTCTAAAGTCGAATGAGTGAGGCCGGTCAAACAAATAGTCCAGAAAAAGGTTCAGCTTGCAGCCTCAACGGTAAATCTTTTAGGCTTTGTTGTGGACAACGGTACCTTGAAGCCGAACGATGATAAATTGAGGGCCATTCTCAATTATCCAGCGCCGCACGATGTAACGAGCCTTCAAAGGTTTCTGGGGATGGTTGGCTTTTACCGGCAGTTCATCCCAATGTGCGCGGAGCTGGCGCGGCCATTGAATCTGCTGCTCCTGAAAGGCTCGAGGTGGGTTTGGGGTCCAGAGCAAGGGGCTGCCTTCTCTTCTCTCGCGAGGGCAATAGCAAACACCGCTAGCCTTCGCTTACCAGATATTAATCGGCCTTTCGTTGTGCAAACGGGTGCGAGCGACTACGGTATCGGAGCAGTATTACCACATGAGCATGGTGGACTGTTACGCCTGTTATGTTTATGGTGGGACGGATTAACAGGATGACATCAAATCACTGGGATTAGTGAGAGCACAATTTTTATATTCAGACCGTTTCATGATCGGGGGTAGTCCAACTCTTGACTAGGCTTGGCCCTTTCTTGGAGACACTGTAGCTGGAGCTAGGTGGCGCTAGTGACGTGCTAACTGACAATGTACATAACACGTCCTTTTTTTCAGCTCTTGAAATTGGCAGCGATTAAAAAAAAAAGAAAGTCACTCTTTAAAACGGCTTGCGAGCTTCACAGCACGCCCCGAACGACTGTATACGTTTCCTGGTGAAGCCAGAGTTTGGTGGTTCCCAGTTGAAGTAGGTGGCTGGGATGCTGGTACACGGGACTTAACACACCCAGATGATGCCTGCGGAGCTGGCTCTGCGGTGCACTTCTGGAACCGTGGTCTCAGATGGTACCTGTTGCGCATGTAGACCACACCTCTCGATGACTTGGCAGTGTATGATCGATGAGGCCCCACAATCAGGACTGTTGCTGGAGCCCATCTTCCATTCAGCCAAAACCGTTAAACTGTGTCACCAGTTTTCAGTGGTTGTAGCGGAGCTGTGTGCTGGTCTCCATGACGATGCTGCTGGCTCTGGCGCCTCTGTAGCTGCTTTTGGTACTGGTTGTGTGGGTACCGCGGTCGTAGCAGTTGCGGGTGAACTTGTAGAAGTGTTATCACCCTACGGCCCATCAGCATCTCCGTTGGCGATTAAAGGCCATTCATGGGGGATGAGCGGCAGTCTAGAAGCACTCCAAAGAGATCCTGACCGTCCTGTGCAGCTTTACGAAGGGATGCTTTGATTGTCTGTACACATCTCTCCACTTGCCTTTTGGAGCGGGGGTAAAGTGGTGACGATGGGTTGTGGCAGACGTCCCATTCCTTGTTGAAGGTCGTGAATTTCATGGAGTCAAATGGTGGACCCTGGTCAGTGATGATCTCTTCAGGTATCCCAAACCGAGCGAAGATCTCCTTCAGGGTGTTCACCAGGGCTGCTGCTGTGGCCAAAACCAGCTTCTTGAGTTCAATGTACTTCGAATAGTAGTCAATGACCAACAAGTAGTTCGTCCCTCCAAGGTGGAAAAAGTCTATTCCCAGCTTCTGCCAAGGTAGACTAGGCAGCGCTCGGTCAAGAAGGGGTTCATGAGTGTTAGCTCTCTGATGCTCCTGGCCTTTGGTGCAGTTTTTTACCAACGCTCCAATGTCTGCGTTCATGGTAGGCCAGTACAGAGCCTCTCTTGCCTTGTTCTTACAAGTTACTATCCCTCGATGACCAAGATGAAGCTTCGTCAGTGCATCTGCTCTGCATGCAGCAGGCAGGACAAGGCGGTTTCCTCTGCACGGTAGGCCGTCTGTGAAGTGTAGCTCCTCTTTGCAGTGCCAGAAATTTCATGTCTTCGGACTCATGCCGCTGGAGCGCTCGGGCCATCCATCTTTGATGTACTGAAACACACTGAAGTGCAGTGTCCATGGCAGTCGCCTCCTTTATTTGTTGGGGCTTGCAAGGCGACGCTTGGACGACTAGGCAAGCTGAGGCTGCCGACGTCTCAATTTCAGTCGTGTCCACCTTTTCTGTTGTAAGCGGAGCTCTGGAAAGGGCGTCTGCTACTAGCAGCTGCTTGCCTGGAACGTAGGTAGGTGTACATCATAACGCTGGAGCCTCAGGAGCAGGCGCAGCAGCCTTTGGGATTTTGTATCGTACTGCTTTGTCGAAAGTCCAATTAGTGGTTTGTGATCGGTCTGCACAACGACCTGGCGTCCGTACACATAGTAGTGGAAGTGTTCCAAGGCGAAAACCACTGCAAAAAGCTCCTTCTCAATTTGTGCATATCGGCGCTGCGACTCAGACAACGTGGCTGATGCATACGAGACTGGACGTTCGTTTTGCAGAAGGACCGCTCCCAGTCCGTACGAGCTCGCATCCACAGACAACACCGTTGTCTCTTTTGCATCAAAAAACAACAACAAAAAACGCAGAACTGGTGGCGATACCAGCAAGCCCTTCACCTTGTTGTAGTACTCTTGCATGTTCGCATCCCAGGTTCATGCAGCGTCATGCTTCAGAAGTTGTCGTAGTGTGTAGGTTTCATTGCTAAGTTGGGTACAAACTTTGCGAGGTACGTGACCATACCCAAGAAGCGTAGTAACTCTTGCTTGTTGGTAGGAGTGGGGAATGCGTCGATTGAATCCAGCTTGCGAAGCACCGGAGAAACACCGTCAGTTCCTGCCCCAGATAGAGCACTTTGGGAACCGTAAGCTGTAACTTGTGCCTGTTGAGCTTGAGGTTGGCTTTGCAAGCTATTTCGAGCACTCGTCTGAGCTGGTCACAATGTTCTTCCGCGCTGCTTGCTGCGAGGAGAAGATCATCGAAGTAGGGATTGATGTCCACTTCATTCTCGAACAGTTCGTCCATTGTGCGTTGAAACTCCTCTGGTGCACAGTTGAGACCAAATGGCATAACCAAGAAACTTTACCTGCCATATGGTGTTGCAAAGGTACAAAATTTTTAGCTCTCTTCGCCCAGCTGCAGGTGGTGGAAAGCACCTGCAGCTGGACTAGAGAAATTGATGAGGCGTTTTTTATTTTTACCTACGGAGCGGACACGTGTGTTAGTGCCCCGTCCGTGGCTTTGGCGGATGACGAAGTGTCTTTCATTAGGAAATTCGGCAGATTTGTTTAAGTGCTCGGGCGTGCCTCAAGGGGGTGGATCATGTTTTATCTATCTTGCATCTTTTATGTTTTCCTTTCTATTCCTCGCAGGAATAAACTTCAGTTGCCAGTCAGCGTTGTGTTCGTCCACTTCTCGTTCTTGTCCCTTGTGTTTTTTTCGCGCTGTTTCCAAGTTTCCAAGCCATGGGGTCGGTGTCGTCCACCTGTCCCCTCCGTCCCCCTCGACTTCCGACGACGCCATCATGGCCGAGGTGGAGGAATTCCTCGGCCAGACATGTGAATCCCCGAGAACCCGGAGCCCCCGAAGACCGGGCCTTGAAGGGGGAAGCCGAGGAGGAAGAGGGTGCGGGGGCACATGCTGTGGCCGTCGGAGCGGCGCTCGAGACCAGTGCGCGTGGAGTGCGAGACTGGGAGCGGTCGAGAACAGCCGCAACGGGACAAGCTCCAACGGCTCGGGCGAACACCAACCAAGCCAGCCCCGGAAAACTCGTTCAAGCACCAGGGACAATCGCCGAGTCGTCCGCCAGGGGCAAGGAACAGTCAACTGCTTTTTCACACCTTCTCTAATCTGTGACTTCTTGGGAGGGCGAACCAGCCGGAGACCGACTGGGCGGCAGTAATATTGAGCGACCCACAAAGTACATTCAAAAATTTGATGCTCATTTTAATAAACCACGGTGCTCGTCAGCATTCTTGATAAGGAGATAGCGCCATTTATCAACACGAGCTCCAAACGCGCCCCGTCACCCGACTTGGTTGTCTGCCTCGCCGCCCGCCGTTGGCCCTGGCAAGTTGCTTGGCTTCATTTTTACGGAAAGGGAACTACGCTTTCTAATTCTACAAGAAAAAACCGACCTGTGAAACACATTTTTGACGAAAAGTTTAGATTGCTACGTGCAGGCGCCGATATTTACAACCCAGTTTAAATCGAGCCTGGTAACTTCAGTCAACCTATATTAAGGCCAGGCATTTATGTTCGTGACAATTATGCATAGCCTGGATTCAGCGAAACTTTCTAAAATATAAAATCGCGACGGAGAAGGCAGTATATTGCATAAGACTAGGTGAAAACGAGGCGTAATACGGCTATGGGCACTAGAAGCTGTGAAAGCTATTACAAATGCATATTACGTCCCTGGAACAATTCACAGCTTCCGGTAAAAGTATTTGGAAGTAGACATGTTTTATAACTTGGTATGTCGTAGTTGCCTGGAAATTCCTCAGCGTGAAACTATCATCCTTCAGAGCAATAACTACGCCAGTGTGATTTGAGAGAGATGAACATATAGTGCCTTGCTTTTTGTTTTACTTCTAATGTTGCAGTAAAAAATTGTTTCCAAATATTTCTGACTGTTAAAATGTGCAATCAAAAAATACATATTTTGTAAAAAGTCGCATTTATGCACAACGCCTCTGTGGGCAAATTAATCGTAATACATATGTACCATGTTTGAAGGCAAGGAAGTAAAATAAATAAAACAAATATACGTATGTAGGTAGGTTGTAAAAGTTCCTAATATTTGTTGATTTAAGAAAATTTTGTTCCGAAAACTTTTAAACTTACGAAGACTTAGTGATTATGTTGGGGGGGGGGCGCATTTAAATTGTGCAGAAGAAGGGGTCATGCCAAAAAATTTTTTAAGGAAATATATATGCTGGTTACATTCTTCACTTCGATGGAGCTGAAAGCCTTTTGCATATTTTTTTAGTTCTTGAGTTTTTAACTTCTAAAGGACCAGAGGCGGATTTTGGAATTTCGGAGATCGTCACAGCTCGCGTATTTGGAAGCTTAGCGATTCTCAGATACTCCCTTACTAATAATAAAATATCTTAATTTGTAAACAAAAATGAAACAACAAATGTTTATACAAGTTTTAATGCGATGGAATAATTAAGCTCTTCATCACAGACTTCTTTCAAGGGACCTGGACTCTAACGTAGTAGGCAGCTGGCTTGCCCTGGTTATCCGCAAAATTTAGCGAAAAATTTATGTCGCGTGACCCACGCACCAATTGTGGTTCCTTAATATATTTCCTGAATACATTGACGTCAGGACATACGAACCAAATCAAATTTCCCGCCACATTTAGCAAACAAAATTTACTTCACGTTGACATATGAATCTATTAAGTTTTCCCCGCTAAATTTAGCGAATACAATTGACGTCGCATAACCTATGCACCAATTTAGCTTCCCTGCTAAATTTAGCGAAAAAATTGACGTCGCGTAACCTATGCACCAATTTAGCTTCCCTGCTAAATTTAGCAATACAATTGATGTCACGGCCTGTGAACCAATCCAGTTTCGCCGCTAAATTTAGCGAAAAAAATTGACGTCGCGTAACCTATGCACCAATTTAGCTTCCCTGCTAAATTTAGCAATACAATTGATGTCACGGCCTGTGAACCAATCCAGTTTCGCCGCTAAATTTAGCGAAAAAAATTGACGTCGCGTAACCTATGCACCAATTTAGCTTCCCTGCTAAATTTAGCAATACAATTGATGTCACGGCCTGTGAACCAATCCAGTTTCGCCGCTAAATTTAGCGAAAAAAATTGACGTCGCGTAACCTATGCACCAATTTAGCTTCCCTGCTAAATTTAGCAATACAATTGATGTCACGGCCTGTGAACCAATCCAGTTTCGCCGCTAAATTTAGCGAAAAAAATTGACGTCGCGTAACCTATGCACCAATTTAGCTTCCCTGCTAAATTTAGCAATACAATTGATGTCACGGCCTGTGAACCAATCCAGTTTCGCCGCTAAATTTAGCGAAAAAAATTGACGTCGCGTAACCTATGCACCAATTTAGCTTCCCTGCTAAATTTAGCAATACAATTGATGTCACGGCCTGTGAACCAATCCAGTTTCGCCGCTAAATTTAGCGAAAAAAATTGACGTCGCGTAACCTATGCACCAATTTAGCTTCCTGCTAAATTTAGCAATACAATTGATGTCACGGCCTGTGAACCAATCCAGTTTCGCCGCTAAATTTAGCGAAAAAATTGACGTCGCGTAACCTATGCACCAATTTAGCTTCCGCTGCTAAATTTAGCAATACAATTGATGTCACGGCCTGTGAACCAATCCAGTTTCGCCGCTAAATTTAGCGAAAAAAATTGACGTCGCGTAACCTATGCGCCAATTTAGCTTCCCTGCTAAATTTAGCAATACAATTGATGTCACGGCCTGTGAACCAATCCAGTTTCGCCGCTAAATTTAGCGAAAAAAATTGACGTCGCGTAACCTATGCACCAATTTAGCTTCCCTGCTAAATTTAGCAATACAATTGATGTCACGGCCTGTGAACCAATCCAGTTTCGCCGCTAAATTTAGCGAAAAAAATTGACGTCGCGTAACCTATGCACCAATTTAGCTTCCCTGCTAAATTTAGCAATACAATTGATGTCACGGCCTGTGAACCAATCCAGTTTCGCCGCTAAATTTAGCGAAAAAAATTGACGTCGCGTAACCTATGCACCAATTTAGCTTCCCTGCTAAATTTAGCAATACAATTGATGTCACGGCCTGTGAACCAATCCAAGTTTCGCCGCTAAATTTAGCGAAAAAATTGACGTCGCGTAACCTATGCACCAATTTAGCTTCCCTGCTAAATTTAGCAATACAATTGATAGTCACGGCCTGTGAACCAATCCAGTTTCGCCGCTAAATTTAGCGAAAAAAATTGACGTCGCGTGACCTATGCACCAATTTAGCTTCCCTGCTAAATTTAGCAATACAATTGATGTCACGGCCTGTGAACCAATCCAGTTTCGCCGCTAAATTTAGCGAAAAAAATTGACGTCAGCGTAACCTATGCACCAATTTAGCTTCCCTGCTAAATTTAGCAATACAATTGATGTCACGGCCTGTGAACCAATCCAGTTTCGCCGCTAAATTTAGCGAAAAAATTGACGTCGCGTAACCTATGCACCAATTTAGCTTCCCTGCTAAATTTAGCAATACAATTGATGTCACGGCCTGTGAACCAATCCAGTTTCGCCGCTAAATTTAGCGAAAAAAATTGACGTCGCGTAACCTATGCACCAATTTAGCTTCCCTGCTAAATTTAGCAATACAATTGATGTCACGGCCTGTGAACCAATCCAGTTTCGCCGCTAAATTTAGCGAAAAAAATTGACGTCGCGTAACCTATGCACCAATTTAGCTTCCCTGCTAAATTTAGCAATACAATTGATGTCACGGCCTGTGAACCAATCCAGTTTCGCCGCTAAATTTAGCGAAAAAAATTGACGTCGCGTAACCTATGCGCCAATTTAGCTTCCCTGCTAAATTTAGCAATACAATTGATGTCACGGCCTGTGAACCAATCCACGTTTCGCCGCTAAATTTAGCGAAAAAATTGACGTCGCGTAACCTATGCACCAATTTAGCTTCCCTGCTAAATTTAGCAATACAATTGATGTCACGGCCTGTGAACCAATCCAGTTTCGCCGCTAAATTTAGCGAAAAAATTGACGTCGCGTAACCTATGCACCAATTTAGCTTCCCCTGCTAAATTTAGCAATACAATTGATGTCACGGCCTGTGAACCAATCCAGTTTCGCCGCTAAATTTAGCGAAAAAATTGACGTCGCGTAACCTATGCACCAATTTAGCTTCCCTGCTAAATTTAGCAATACAATTGATGTCACGGCCTGTGAACCAATCCAGTTTCGCCGCTAAATTTAGCGAAAAAATTGACGTCGCGTAACCTATGCACCAATTTAGCTTCCACCTGCTAAGTTTAGCTAATACATATTGATGTCACGGCCTGTGAACCAATCCAGTTTCGCCGCTAAATTTAGCGAAAAAATTGACGTCGCGTAACCTATGCACCAATTTAGCTTCCCTGCTAAATTTAGCAATACAATTGATGTCACGGCCTGTGAACCAATCCAGTTTCGCCGCTAAATTTAGCGAAAATAATTGACGTCGCGTAACCTATGCACCAATTTAGCTTCCCTGCTAAATTTAGCAATACAATTGATGTCACGGCCTGTGAACCAATCCAGTTTCGCCGCTAAATTTAGCGAAAAAATTGACGTCGCGTAACCTATGCGCCAATTTAGCTTCCCTGCTAAATTTAGCAATACAATTGATGTCACGAGCCTGTGAACCAATCCAGTTTCGCCGCTAAATTTAGCGAAAAAAATTGACGTCGCGTAACCTATGCACCAATTTAGCTTCCCTGCTAAATTTAGCAATGCAATTGATGTCACGGCCTGTGAACCAATCCAGTTTCGCCGCTAAATTTAGCGAAAAAATTGACGTCGCGTAACCTATGCACCAATTTAGCTTCCCTGCTAAATTTAGCAATACAATTGATGTCACGGCCTGTGAACCAATCCAGTTTCGCCGCTAAATTTAGCGAAAAAAATTGACGTCGCGTAACCTATGCACCAATTTAGCTTCCCTGCTAAATTTAGCAATACAATTGATGTCACGGCCTGTGAACCAATCCAGTTTCGCCGCTAAATTTAGCGAAAAAATTGACGTCGCGTAACCTATGCACCAATTTAGCTTCCCTGCTAAATTTAGCAGAAGAATTGATGTCATGTAACCTGACATAATGGGACCTGCAGAAAGAATCTGGATCCCTGTCAATTTTGGCGGGGAACCTTCGTTGGTGAATAATTCACGTAACAAATACTATCGCAATTCATAGATAACCAACAATAGTGCTTTTTGTAAACTTTTTTATTTATGTTAAAAAAATATTGAGAACTCGGGCCGGTTGACGACCGTTAACGAATTTGAATGAAGATGACTTGCGTTACACTTAATTGTAGCGCATAAATTACACACCACATCAGAGCCATAACTAATACCTCTTCAACAACTAGAATGTCGTTACAATAAGATATAACTGGACATGACGTTCCGAAACCAAGAGCACACGCAACGAAAACGGCACAACCAATCACTGGGGCACGATACCACTAGCAGACAATTGTTGCTTGAAAGACGGCAAGCTGAAGTATTCAAATAACGAACCTGCAGCAAAAAGACGTCCGAGCGCCCCATCAGGGCTGTGGTAGCGTGCCTCGAATGACTGGCGTGGGATAGCGGCTTTTGCAAAGGCATCATAGCTGAAGACCTGTGTTGGCAGGCTCCTAATGCTCCCAACTTGAAATCCACCAAGATGGGTCCCAGGAGCCACTGTTTTCCCGTGGTTGGCTCGAGAACGATCGGTTCAGTGGCGTCCCGTGGTCCGTCCAGCACATGGGCCCCGTCATTGCTGGCGACGCTCAGAAGTATAATCTGCAGCAAAAAGATGCGTGAGTGCTTCATCACGGCTGTGGTAGCGTGACCCCCACATTTGAGCTTTTGGAGCAGGCGATTCCGGTTTATCACCTTGTAAAAAGCGATGCAAGTACCATAGAAAACCCCGCAGTTCCTCAAAGTGCCATAAAAACTATTTTAACTGCAATTATAACAAAGACAATTATTCGCAGCAAGAATATTATTGTTGGAAGTGTTGTAATAAAAGGGGATAGAATGTTAAAACACAGAACTTTGGCGAGCACGTCATTGCCTTTAAATCTCGATGCAATTACTAAATCAGTCACATCTTCGACAACTGCAAAGCAACAAAATTATTTTAACATAGCGAATAAACCCCACATGTCACAGCCTGCATTTTTCCCTAAAATGAAATTAACGGGAGGAAGATTCATACGATTGTTCCTCAAGTAATCGATGCCACCGGAACAATGATTGGCACCTCTCTTCCTCCAATGCAAGGCATCAATAATCGTTCCAGCCAATGAGAAGCTACTATAAAGGGAAACTAAGGGTTGGCCACTCTTTTCGGAAAGTGGCCACATTTTGCTCGAGCACATACGTTAATAGTATCTTTTACGTAGCGAAATATAAGCGAGTAACTCCGGGTACCCTCAATTTCATGAAAGAACAAAATTGTTTTCGTCTATGGAAGCTCACCGTGGGACGGAAGTGGTTTGTGTACCTCAATCTTATTAATTATCGAGCGGTAACACATCATATCTGCTGAAAGTATTTAATAAATTATAGCGGCAAAAAAAGGTGGCTTGTCGTCATCTGCTTCCAGCCAGCATCTAATAGAGAGCCTTAAGTAAGTGTGTGTTCAACTGCTAGATCGGGTCATGTGTTTATGGGCGCTATATAATTGCAAACTTTTGCTGTGGGTCAATGGGGTACCGGGTAGTTTTTTTAACGTGAATCCGGTTATAAACAGATGCTTGAAGAATTTACGCGAAGAAGAAAATAACACTTTTCTGTAGACACTATTTTTGTTCCGATAGGATATGCATTTTTTACACGCAGAAAACTGTATAATCCGCCATCTCTAACGCCGCCATTAAATTGCAAACGCTCTCCATGGTTTAAGTAGAACGCACTCTTACTTGAGGCTCTCTAGCATCTAATGACGTCGGTGGTGCCATCCCGTGGTATGTTATGCACGCACGGCCGTCCTTCGCCCGGTAGGCCTACTTCACTGATCTCTACTATAGTCTATAGGCAACCTGCAATGCTGTTTGATTTAGCGCTATCTAGCGACGGAAGCAAGGAATATTGGGTATGCCTGGGAGTGGCGGCTGCATTGTTCAAACGTGAGCTATTACTCCGGTGGTGCCGGTTAGCCCAGTGTCTGAAGCAAGAAATACTGGGTAGACCAGGAAGCTGTGATCGCAAAACATGCTAGTACGGTGGAAGCTTCAGCACCAACGGGCAAATCGGAACGTTATTACATATCACCGGAGTGCGCTTTTACTGCGAAGAACTATCAAGCTTTTCGCTGCGTCATGCTGCAGTATGTGTGCGTTACGCTCGTATACGTAGCGGATATCGAAGCCGTCGGCACGCAATGGTTGGCTTATCGTTCACCCTTTACCAATTTACAACGAGATAGGGTATAGCCGTGGGCACTCACTCTGCTGGCGCCGCCTGGCTGAGGCCGGCTGACTATAGGGGGCTGGAAGGCGCTTAGCCTCGCTCCTAGTCGGGCGCGAATGAAGCCACCGAAAGTTTGATGCTTGACCCGGAAGTCGAGTGTTTGCTGGGTTCTATAGTGCATTTAGTTAATGTCTTGGTTCACCTTTCTTGCATTTTTACGTGGGTTTTAATAGTCCCTTTTAGTAATCAGTCTTGAAAATGAGGCATTTGAACTTGGGGCATGTACACTTAATCCACTAGAATCTCGAAATTCTTACATATCAAATGGCTAACAAGAAGACTCCTCGGGCCTGCATGAACTGTTCTTGCGCAACAAGAAGGCTCTCTTGATACAACAAAAGCAAATCAGGCGCCTTGGACACTGTTTGCATCGGCATCCAAGCGTGCGAAGGCACAGAGACGCAGCGCTTCGGTGTGCCAAGGAAGTTTTCAACACGCCGCGAGACCGGCGAAACTTGCTTTCGACGAGTTGTGCTTTTTTCCTGCGGCACTGCACTTCCGTAAACATTTGCACGTGTTCTCAACGGCAAGTCTCACGTCTTACATAGGGTTTTATAGAACTTCTTCGGTAAATGACGACGAACAGTAGAAACCGTGTCTTCAGCACGCTGCCGCCAGCCTCCGCAACGCTCCAAAAACGCGATTTCTCAACATGCAAGATGGCCGTCCGGTAGCCGCACTCGGGCTGCAGCGATCAAGCGGGGTTGCGCGATTCAGCAATTGCCCTTAAAGGGGCAGTGCAACGATTTTATTATTAAAAGAATTTGCATCTCGTCATTTTTACGTTGTTTATCGTGTCCCGGAGGATAGAAAAAAACACCTCCTTCATTAAAAATGTCGCGATTCCGCTGCATAATCGCAAAGCAAAAGTCGAGCTTTTTCCCCTACCTGCAGCCCCAAGTGGCAGCCGAAGGAACTATGGCGAGAAGATTACGTGACGTCGCTCGGCTCTAAGCTGCAGCATAGCGCCCGCTAATGTCAGCAAAGAGAGGGAGAGGAAGCGTCCTCCGAGGTAGCACACGGGAACATACACGGCACTCCGAATGACGTCACTGGGAGTGCGACCAGGTGTGACCTTAAAGACTGGGAGTGAGTTGAGGGGTGCCCGAAATGCCAATATTTATCTTTTTTTTTACGCAGCAACTAGGACACACAGGCGAAATCGGTTTTCTCTTCTTTACTTCAAAAGTGTCAGAGGGCAACTTCCACAAATCTTTGACCGAAGTCCGGAAATCGTTGCACCCCCCCCCTTTAACATCAGTGTATGACATGCTCTCTTAAATTCAGTACGCGAAAGCGCTCATTATAATTATTCAACGAGTGCAGTTCAGTGTTTCATGTTAAAATTTGATTTCTCCGGTCCTTACTGCGCCCGAAAGCGAAAGGGTGACGGCGCCCGAAAGCAAAAAAGGCACAAACAGGAAGACTTGGGGAGAGCCCAGAGCAAACCAAACTCCCATGGCGGTGAGCCTTGTGCCTGCACACGCCCATCGAGTCGAGTCTGATCCGTGGATACGTTTCCCTCGTGCAACTGAGTCGGGAAGCTAAAACAACAATTTTAGCGCGTTTTCTGACTCAGCCCGCGCTATTGCGTTAAGTTACGCGTCTTTCATTCCTTCTGCACTTCGGTTACCTCGCAAGGCGCATGCGAAAATGAGCTAGCTTACCTTTTTAGTGCGGTTGAATGGTGACAGGTGATCGCGGCGACAACGAAGAGAGCTGCCGCCCTCACCGCCTGTGGTGGTTCTCGCGCGAACAAGCGTACGTACGGACCGGTGCTGCCGATGCAGCAAGTAAACATCACGCGACGGCCGGTCACTCCTCTCGCTCGCATAGCTCGCTCGTCTTCGTCCGCGAGCTGAGTGCGCCGGCTTCCGGGTGGGTCTCCCTCCGCCTCTCAAAGAGATCTTCGCATTCGCAAGAATGGCACGTAACGGGGGACATCTGCCCACAAGAAAACTATCCCTAGAGCAAACGTGGCGTGTGTTATGTGTTTTTACTTGAACAAAAAGAGAACACAGACCCGAACTAAGAAATATGTGAAGCCGTACATTTACTGCACGGCACCATGGCGGAGAACGATGTTACGTAAAATGAAGAGGGCGATATCTTCTGCAGTGGCTTATGGTAGAGGCGGTTTCAAGGTATCGAGTGGCATGGTCAATAGCGACGAGAATTTAGCGATTTCCAGCCAGGGACCGAGGAAAGGGACCAGAAGATCTATACCTACAACTTCAAACGGCTGTGTTGAAGGGGGCATGGGCTGAAGGAGGCCGGTGGAACCGGACGAGGAACGCTAGTGATGCTGACACTGGGCACACGATTCAATGTAATGGCAGACGGTACAGTAAATTCCTGACAAAAAGTAACGATGGAAAATCCGCTCGTGCGTTTTCAAAATTCCTAGATGTCCAGCAGTGGGGTCGTCATGAGAAAGCGCATAATTTCTGAGCGTAGAACGGATGAAACAGCAAGTCGCCAGCGCTTTCCTTCGGGAGCGTAGTTGTGCTTATAGAGCAGTTCATTAAAATGGCGAAGTCTCGACTCTTCTTAATAAAGCGACGATCACTCGACAGGTTGCTGCCTTCAAGATGTTCAAGAAGGGGGCGAAGTCAGGTATCGAGGCGCTGAGATGATAAAAAATGTATCAGTAGATAGAGTTGCAATTGCGAGGGTTGTTGTTGCGGTTGGTGTCAGAGTCTTCGCCGTGTACTTTGTACTCAGAGGACAGCGAGAGAGCCCATCGGCGTCGTTGTGGATTCTTCCAGACTTGTGACGAACAGAGAAGCCGTACTCCTGTAGTCGAAGAATCAATCGTCCAAGATGGCCGGATATGGTTTTCATGGACGAGAGCCAGCAAAGCGAGGGGTGGTCTGTGACAATGTCAAAATGACGACCCTACAAATAGGGACGAAATTTGGTGATTGCCCCACATTACCGCAAGGCATTCTCGTTCGGTTGTCGAATAGTTTGCCTCCTGCTTCGTCAGGGTCCGGCTGGCATATGCAATGGCGTTTTCCTGTTGGGTCCTGGCGTCTCTGTGTACAAGTAGAGCTCCTAATTCGCGACCGCTGGCATCCGTATGAATCTCTATAGCAGCGCAGGGGTCGTAATGGCACAAGACTGGAGGTGAAACAAGTGCGCGTTGAGGGGATGCAAACGCGTTCATGCACAAAGGGGTCCATACGTAGGGTGCATCGCCACGAAGTAAGCGATGGAGGGGGCGGCTATTGCTGCAAACCCTTTGATAAAGCGTCGAAAGTGTTATGCGAGGCCGAGGAAGCTACGAAGGTCTTTTATATTCTTGGGTCATAGAAAGTCTAAGGCTGCGGGAATATTATCGAGATCGGGAGCGACGCCAACTTGAGTAACGACGTGGTCGAGTATCTTGACCTTCCTTGCAGCGAAGCGGCATTTATTTGTATTTATTTGGAGGCCAGCTTCAAGAAGGCAAGAAAGAACTTGGGCCAGTCGTGTTAAGTGCTGTTCAAATGTAGTGGAAAATACCATGACGTCGTCGAGGTAACACAAGCATGTCGTCCACTTCATTCCGCGTAGGATTGTATCTATCATCCTCTCAAAGGTAGCTGGTGCATTAGAGACTCCAAACGGCATGACGTCAAAATCATAAAGTCGATCGGGCGTAGCGAATGCAGTCTTTTCTTTGTGATGTTCTGCCATTGGTATTCGCCAGTACCTTGTGCACAAGTCGAGAGATGAGAAAAACGAGGATCCTTGGAGAGAATCGAGAGCGTCATCAATTCGTGGTAGTGGGTAGACGTCCTTACGAGTAATTTGTTTGGGCGGTGGTAATCGACACAGAACCTAATGGAGCCGTCTTTTTTCTCACAAGCGACAGGAGATGACCATATGGACTAGAAAAAGGCCAGGCCAAGCCTCTTGCCAACATGTCATCCGCATGTTGTTGAATAACTTTCCGCTACGCCAAAGATACGCGGTACGGTCGGTGGTAAACTGTGGGTACATTTCCAGTTTCAATCTTGTGCTCGACTTGTGTGGCTTTTCCTAAGGCGAATGAAGAATGATCGAACACCGCGTGGAACTTTTGAAGGAGAGCGACGAGAGATGATATTTTTGGGTATCGGTCAAACACTCGTCAACGGTAGAATAAAGGTGGGGTAAGGACGACGGTGAGGTCGGGTCATGTCGTGCGAGGGATGCAATATCTGTGTCGTGAAAGGGCTGAGCATTTACTAACGAAAATTATTTGGGAAGCAGAACGCTGTGGTTTGTAGTATTTGTGACGGGAATCGAACGTAAATCCTGCATCAACAGAAGCGCGACTGTAAGGTAGAATTACCCTTTTCTGAAAATGGCGTCGCGCACTGGGTACAGAAGAACGTCGGTGGGTATCGTGGAAGACGTAGATGCTCTTATAGTAGTCGTCGAGTAGGAAGCGAGGAGAATATCGTCTATAATAGACAGTTTAGCTTCGTCATGTAGCATAGTGGGTGAAGTAGTAGTTTCTTCTGCAGTCAAAAATTCATAAGTTCGAACAATTGATGACGGCGTCGCATGTTTCAAGAAAGTCCCTACCGAGTATGACGTCGTACGTGCACTGCGGTAGCACAAGGAATTTAACAACCTGGTAGCTCCCATGGATGAGAACGTGAGCAGTACAACAGCCTGTGGCGGGTATCGGCATAGTTCCTGCACCTCGGAGAGTGTGTGTTTTCAAAGGGGTCTTGACTTAACGGAGAATTGTACACACATCGTGATGAATGATGGACACAGCTGTCCCTCCGTCTACTAACGCAAAGAAACGATTATGGTCGATCATAACGGAAACAAGGTTTTTCGGTAATAATAGAGGATTCGGTCGTGATAAAGGTCTAGCAGCGGCAACCCCGGAAACTGCTGACGTTAGTTTCCCAAAGAGAAAGATCAGCGGGGTTGTCCGGAGTTCATAGGAGAAACGGAATAACGACGTCGCTACGGAGAAGGCGACCGAAGGCGGGAAGGCCGTGGGGAGGTTCAGCTGAGGGGTCTGAGTTGGCATATTTATTTATTTATTTATTTTATTAATTTACAAATACCTTAAGGGCCCCGAGGGGCATTACAGAGGGAGCGGTGGTTTAGTGCGAGGCGAAACTTGGTGTTATCTATGATGATAACGATGTTATCGGGAAGGCCATCCCAGTCCACAATAGTTTCGGGTAGAAGGGAATGCTGGTGGGCTGTAGATTTGGTCTTGGGTCGGGCAATCTTGCATGTGTGGTCCAGTCTTAAAGAAACATAGTTGGGTGGGCTAAGGAGAGACTGATTTAAGGGGGGAGAGTAATACATTTTATGCAGGAGGGAAAGCCTGGAAATTTTGCGGCGCAGAGAAAGGTCAGGGAGGGTTAATTGAGAATTCATTTCAGTGATACTGGAAAAACGGTAGTAATCGGAACGAATGAAACGAGCTGCGCGTTTTTTGACTGCTTCTATTGCATTGGTGAGAAATGAAGTGGGGGGGGGATGCCAGATAGATAAGGGCTATTATCGTTTAGGGCGAACAAGAGTAATATAGAGAATAATTTTGAGGTTAGAAGCAGCAGACTTGAAATTACGCCGAATATAACCAAGAGAGCGATTAGCTGAGGATATGATCTTCTCATCATGAATACTCCAGGATAAATTATTAGCTAAATAAACACCAAGATATTTATATTCGGTAGTGGTCTGGAGGGCGGTATCATTTAGTGTTAATGTTGTTACGTGGGGGGAGGACGAGCGCGTGAAGCATACATGCATGTATTGATTAATATTTCGAGACATTTGCCAAGTACTGCACCAGTCGGCAATTTTGTTATTGTCGCTCTGGACTAGCAGGTTGTCGACGGGAGATTTTATTGGTCTATATATAACGCAGTCATCTGCAAAAAGGCGGATTAAAGAAGAAAGTTGAAGTGGGAGGTCATTAATATAGTATAGAAAGAGTAAAGGGCCAAGTACAGAGCCTTGCGGGACGCCTGAGGAGACAGGAGCTAAGGAGGAGGGTGAGTCGTTAGCGAAAACAAATTGAGAACGGTAGCTAAGAAAAGATTCGATCCATTTTAGAACGAGAGGATCTAATTTTAAAGAAGACAGTTTGAACAGAAGTTGATTATGAGGGACCTTGTCGAAAGCCTTGGCGAAATCAAGGAAGACAGCATTAGTAGGAAAGCCGGAGTTGAGATTTTGAAAAAGGTCTTTAGTAAGAAACAGCAGCTGAGTCTCACATGAAAGTTGCTTGCGGAAGCCGTGCTGTGTGTGGTTGAAGTAATTGCAAGAATCCACGAACCTGATAAGATTCTTGTAGATGACGTGCTCGAGAAGTTTGCAGGAAATGCAGGTAAGTGAGATTGGTCTGTAGTTGAGTGGAGACGTTTTACTTCCAGATTTGTGGACTGGAATGACCTTTTCAATTTTCCAATTGGAGGGTACCACACCAGTCTTCAGAGACTGCTGAAAAATTTTAGTAAGGAAAAGCGCTGATGAGATTTTTGTGGTGGTTAGAAGTTTAGTGTTTATATAATGAAGAGGACATTTTAAGGGATTCTATAATGCTTACTATACCGTCAGAGTCTATAACAATATGATCCATTGGGAAAACATTTGTTGTTGGAACGAGGGGGTCTGAACGGTGGGTGTAGATACAGTGAAAGCGTCGGAAAATACAATGTTAAGACTATTGGCACAATTACTATTCAAAATTTCATCACCAGAACTACTCACAAGGTTAATGTCTAGAGCTGGTTTGCCATTAACAATGCTCCAAAACTGACGAGGGTTGTTTAGTAACAAAGACGGTAGGGTGTAGTGTAAGAATGTGTGCTTACGCTCACGCAACAAACAATTGTATTCAGACGAGCAAGAGACATGCTTAAGCCAGACCTCCGGCGTATTTAGTCGTTTTACATTCGTAAACAGTCTTTTTCTTTTTTTTTAAAGCCGGCGAAGAAAATTGGTAAACACGGGCTTAGATGCATTAAATCGGACATTTGTACATGGCGCATAACGTTGGAAAAGCTCGAGAAATTTGGCTTTATATAAATTCTAATTTTCATTGGCATTGTAGTTATCAAAGTTCTCGGTAAAAGAGATGAAGTAATCCGAGAGCTGGTGATTAATCATGTCGTAGTTTCTCCTGTGATACAAACGATTTTTTTTCGAAAAAACACTGGTTTTTGTGGCTTAATAATAATAAAGCAGTGTAGCGCTTTGTGGTCACTAACGCCGTCTGTAAGAGACAATGACTTAACTAGAGGAGGATCGTCAGTAAGCACTAAATCCAGCATATTTGAACTGCTGTCGGTGACTCGTGTAGGAAAATATACTACTTGGGAGAGATTAAAGGAAAGGCACAAGTCCATAAAATCCCGGCTTACATTCGTTTCGCCAGAGCTGGTTGACGTCAGCGTATTCCAGTCAACACCCGGAAGGTTAAAATCACCAAAAAGAAAAGTCGCTTCACTATGTGTTGTAAAAAAAGACATCATCACGAAGGCAATCACAAAAGTCACGTGAACCGTTAGGTGGACGGTAGCGAAGACCAAACAAAATAGAGCCGTAGCAACATTTTATGGAAACCCAAACTATCTCAAGAACACTTCGGACCGGCAGAAGATGACATGGAATAGTTCTGTTAACAGCGATCCGCTCTGTCACACGGGTATATGTTGAAGTTAGGATGATCCGGTAATATTTTGTTATCATCAATGTCAGGATTAAGCCACGTTTCTGGCAGAAAGACAACATCAGCATCACATGAACTTATCAGAGAAGACAAATCATCACGCTTAAGTAATACGCTTCGTGTGTTTGCATAAAGAACGCTTATGACACTGCGATTTAGCCGTATCAGTAGGAACACTCCCCACGTTCCCCTACCTCATAAGCTCCATTACACCGTCTGACTGGGCATCGTATATTACACTCTTAGGGCCAATGTGAAGCTTGTTTAATCAAAGTTTAAAAGGCAAAGATTGACCTTTGGCAAAAGTGACGAGGTTATTGCGCGCAGCACGAGTATTTTCGCAGAAGTCTTCCGATAGTGAAAACGAGCTACCCTTCAGCCGAAAACTTCTTTGTAGTATTTGGCTTTTGGTTTTAAATGACGCAAAACAAGTTGTGATTGATCGTTTTTTTCGTCTTGAAAGTTAACAATTCTATGAGTACGTTTGATATCAGAACTCGCTAAAGATATGCCAAGCTTTTCTTCTGTGAATTCAAGAACCTTTTGCTCCGACGATGACCATGACTCACCGCGCGTGTCGGGAATACCTCGGAAAAGCAAGTTGCAATGACGGAAACGGTTTCCTAGGTCACTCCAAGTGAGAAGCCAGGCTGTTACTGTCAACGTTACTGGATCGGAGAAGTTGACAAGCTCCGACAAAGAAGTGACGCGCTGCCATTAACGGCCGCGTAGCGGCGCTCATGTCCAAGCCCGCCCAACCCGTTCGGTCTGACTGGCCTCGGTACCCGTGGATACGCCGTGAAACATCGTCTTCGTGTGGGCTCATAAAGTGTATTACTAAGGAATGTTGCTAGTGTGATAATGTCCGGATTGAGACAACATTTCCAGAAACTTTTGAGGTAAATTTACGCCCGCCGGGCCTTCTCAGTTTTGGCAGTTTTCTGACATTCAGCACCAAGGCAAGCAGCTCGGAGAAATGGCTGCGCCTATCACTCGTGGTTTCCGGCACATGGACCGTTGTGTTTTGATTGTCTGCGGAATAAAATATCGTGAACTTCCCTCTTCTGGTGTTCTGTGTTTGTGTCAGAAGTTTAAGCGTAAACTGCGCTGGAGATATTCCAAAGCCGCATTAGGAAAGAATTACAATTTGAAGGCGTCGTCGTCAATTGAAAAAATTGGGCTGTTTTTGTACTTGTATTTGGCTACGTCGATACCTGCTACTGAGGAAAACAACCCAGTTATTCCTCTCGTGTGTTCTTTACGTGTGTGACAACCTCGCTCCCTTGCGTGTGCGTGCCATTTCGGAGACGTGAGAGTAAGAATTTTAACACATCACCTCCGATCAGCTGATCAGCGCGGATTCATGTGTGTATACCTTGTAGGGTTCTCATCCGATTC